>VZTO01012235.1:113811-147040 GCA_013400615.1 Syrrhaptes paradoxus
TATCAAAAGAGTAAATAAATTAATAAGTGCCCCCATTCCTTACCCCAGTTTTCACAATCATGTATGTCTGGACTCTGCATCATGGAACTATCCCTTTTTGTAAGACTCATTTTTCTAGTAGCTAACTAGAGACAAATGCTTTTGAAATGAAAAAAAGACTTCAAAATTATAGGAGACTTTTAGGAACTTTGGACCTTTTCAGACTTAAAAACAATGTTTCCTCAAGCAATACAAATGCACTGCTCTGCCCCTATTTCTCCAACTCGTATCATACCGGTAAGTATTAATGTGGTGTCTGAACTAGAATGAACCGAGGATAAGATAATCATTTCCTTAAATCACCTGTGGTTTTAGGGAATCTTTCATAAATAGTGCATCAGGGTAGACACCAAGCAAAGGGTTTTAGGGTTTGGGGTTTTTTTCTTCAACTGACAGGTATTTCACATAAACCAGCTTTCTTTGCTGAATGTTTAGGTTACAGTGGAAACTTTATTTTTACGGTGGAAACTTTTCCTGATAGGAGAAAGTGATAGAGTAAAGATTACAGGAAACCTGAGGTTTTTTTAGGATTATACTTTACAGTGAATAATCATTTGATATAAAAGACAATAGTTACATTGGCAAGTTTGAATTGCCATACCTCCCTCATGTAAGAACATCGGTGTTACTCTAGTTGTAGAAGTGATATTGAGAGAGGTATTTCTATTTTAAATTTCTGTCTTTGCAAGAAAACCTTCCAGGAGTAACTGCATCATTTAATTTTAAGCAAATATTTGACCGTCTGCTCCCCTGCCACAACAAAAGAAAGAGTTCGGTGTCCCAGGAGTGTCCTTACACGCCGCACCCGCGGCGGGGCGAGGCTGTGCCAACATTCCACCCGTGTTTCTCGGTACGACCCGTAATCGGGGCTTCTCGCCGGGAAGAAGGAAGCCCGCCGGCTCCCCGCCCCGCGCGGCTTCCCCGGGGCGGCTCCGGGCAGTGCCCGCCCCGCAGCGCGGATGCCGGGGGAGCCGGGAGGGGCGGGCCCGGGGGCCGGCGCGGCTGGAAGCGGGGCTCGGTGCGGGACGTGAGGAGCGGCTCCTCGCTTTGGGAATTTCGGGTATTTTTTGCATTGACTCTTAAAGTATCTTTGCCGTATGTGATTTCTGGCAGGAGGTCATTGCAGGTATATATTTTTTTTTTTTTTCATCACAAGGATGTTTCAGCATTAAAAGGGCTGGGAAAAGGACCCGATGATCAGAAGGGACGCGTTTTCCAGTTGGGGATTTTGCGTTACGTTGGAAAATGTCTCTCTTTAGCAAAGTAATTAGCTTGCAAAGGCTGGTTTAAGGGAAGATCTTGCTGCCGACGCTGTCCGGGGAGAGCCCTGCTCAGAGAGCCGACAGCAGCAGGCATGGCTCGGCTCAGATGATGCTGGTCCTGTCACCCGGCAGTTGGAGATGTGCCCTCATCTCAGCCAGGCTGGATACCCAGTGTGTGATTTGGGCGTTTTTTTGACTCTGAGGTGTTGGGACTCCCAGGTTTCAGGAGAGATGTCTATGTAAGGGGAAAGAGTACCTTACTGCATCAGGATAAAATAATTTCATGTCAACTTGTAGCTCATTTCTTTCCTTCTCTGAAGGCTGTTTTGTTAGCTTCAGCAGAAAATAACCTGTTTAGTTAGATCAAGTAGATTATTTTTAAGCATACTGTTTCTCCAGCAGTCAAGGTTAAAATCCAGTGGCTATACAGTCATGATGAAACAAAGTGCCACAAAGTGAGTTAATGCATGCCTCAGCTATTTGGCTTTCTAAGTCTGTCTTTTGGAATCATAAACCTTCTTGAAAAGGGCCTGGCTTGGTATTTAAATGGCAACATGCGTGATGTTTATGCTTGGATGCTTACGTTAATATGCTCTTGGCAGTGTTTTAGTGAGCTGGATAAGAAACGAAACTGGTTGTCATGCTAGTGTACTGTTTTCTGCTAAAACCTGGAAGCTCTGTAGTTAGCTACATTAAGGTATCTCTAGATCAGTTGCAGACTATCTACTGACATGCATCTGGGTAAGAGAGATGTAGCTGTGTAAGGGAGTTTTAAAAATGAGAAAGTGACTGAAAAGAAACATGGGTGTTCCTTAGAAAGGAACAATCTAGGGATGTTATTTCCTTATTGTTCTCTGAACTAGAACAGTTTTGTTATTACTTCATTTGGAAACAATATATTTCCTCTATTTCCCTTCCAAAAGCTTTTGTCTGCCCTTAAGTCCCCAGGCTCAAAACTCCTCAAGGGGGAAAAAACCCACTGTGCCTGGACACCCAGAAGCCTCTGAGGGTTGCTTCCATGTTACACATTTAAGTAACAATTCAAGAAAGTAAGGACAAAGTGAGGAACTAGTTGGGTGTGCTGGTGCTGGGTGAGAGGGTTTAGGCTATTGAAGCAGTTGACTGCTACTGCTGAGAGCAAAGGGAAGAAGTCCAGGAACTCCTATGGATGAGGAGGAAGGCTGGCAATATGGATTCTAGAGAGTACAACATATAGGGACAAGGTATGAAAAATGAGATTTTTTGATAAGAATTCCTTTTTCTTGTGAGCAGTACAACAAATGAGGCGTGGGGGTCTGCTGTCACCTTGCTAACCCCCAGCTGAATGGCAGTTAAGGACTGTTTTGTGTGTGTGTATGTGTGTGGGCAGTTCTTCTCCTTTCGTTTCCTCTCTGTGTTGCGCTGGTTGAGGTTGGAAGCCATTCTGTGGGGTTCAAGTCATGTGTTTCAGGAGAGGCGGCTGGCAGTGCCTGCCATTCCCACTCCCAGTGCACAGGCATGGTGGGGGGACCTCAGACCATCTAGACTGTACTTTATAAGGGTCATTTGTTACCAGGCAGCCGCTTCTCATGAAGCATGACCAGTTCCCCCGGTGCTTCTTTTCTGCGAGCAAAACCACTTCTGCTTTCCCTTGTGTAGAGCTGAACCTAGGTACAACCCCTCCTCCAGAGGAGAAAGGATATTTATATCTCCTCTGTTCTCCCTTTGGAAGAGTAGACCCAGAGCTATGAGTTATTACGGGAATTTGTCAGGAAAGGGCAAAACTTGGCAGCTTTTCCCAGCACAGGCTCCCTTGCAGAGCTCTAACCCAGACTAGCCCCAGTGAGTGGCAAGGTACTGGAGCCGGAGCCTGGCCCCCTTCTCTCACCCTTCAGCAGTCCAGCTGGGGGATTTGGGGGAATGTTTGACCAGCAAATACCTCAGGTAATGTAATAAAAAGTGAAGGACCCCGATAATCCTAGCATAATTTAGGTTGGAAAGGATAACCTTTGAAGGTCATTCGGTCTGTTCCTCTGCTTAAGGGCAGCCTAGATTCAAATTTAGATAAGATTGCTCAGGGCCTTGTAAAGGTTTTTATAAGATGTACACAAAGATATACAGCTGCTGCTTCTGGAACACCAGGGCCAGCTTATTCACTCCAATACAACTTACTCTCGATTTATGTTGTGAATTCAGGTTGCAGCATGTGGCCAGCGTAGCACAAGGGATTCATGCAGTTACTGTTTTTGTTGAACCAAAATTAATTCAGTAATGGACATCTACTTGCTGAAGCACTTTTTTTTTTTCTTTAATTCTGTGGGATTTTAACTCAATTACAAAGAAATGGCAATCTCTCTCTTTTGTATTAGTGGGAGCTAAATGCAAATACCTTTTCCCTGCTAAGTAACATTTCAGTGATTGTTCCCACGTGAAGTCTCATTTTATTAAACTGAAATTAAAATGAAGGCTTCAAATCATTGCTTTGTGTAACCCAGGCAGTTGGAACCAACACACTTCTGAGTGACTGCTCTTCCCGTTACTGCTTTTTCTTGACTGAGGTTTCACCAGATGGGAATTTCCCCATGGATAACAATGTGGCTGAACAATATATTGTGCAATAAAAAGATTGACAAAAGAGAGGTTTTGTTCCTTGTTCCTTTCGTATTTCAGAATCTTATGTTATTTCACAATCTTTACAAATTATTCAGAAGAAGAGCAGGGCATGACTAACAGTGTGTTAATCTTGGTAATTAGAGGTGGTAGAAGGAGCCTAGATAAAAAGCAATAGAAGAGACAATTTTAATAAATAATCTTAACTATTTTCTTTATCTTCATGTCTGATGAAATGGGAGTTGAACTTTGTAAGAGGTTTGTTGCTTTTCTAGCTGTAGAGCATATCAATATTTTCTAAATCCTAGATCGCACAGTGACGTGCTTGTGGTGAGGAAAAAAAAAGATTCTGGGGCTCTGTAAAGCCTTTCTTTTAAAGAAATCATATGATTCTGTCTTTACTCTCCCTTTACCAAAGGATTCAGCTGTAATTCTCAGTATTTCACTGAAGTTCAGGGAGCTGGAACATCTCACAGTATAAACTGGTAAACTGATCTTTTGCTAGTTTAGATAACATTTTTTTATTGATCTTTAATTTGTGCTGTTCCCACAAGCTGGTAGTTTTGTCAACGTATTTTAATATGGTCATATATTGAACTTGTCACTCTATATTATCAACTGCAAGAACAAGGTTTAAGTTATGTAGTTTGAATGTGTTCTTTCAGATTTTTAAATTAGATGTATAATTTTAAATAATTTCCTATTACTTTTTTTTTTAAACCTGTATTCATACGGAGAGCAGAATCCAACTGAAGTACATAAAACAGGATGGTGGTTTTGTTAGTAAAGGTAATAAAGTAGAAGAAAAAAAAGTATTAAAAAAGGAATACTTTAAGCCCAAGTTATTAAACAAAGAGGATGTTGTGTATGAGTTGGGAAGTGAGCTAGATGCCCAGAACTGTCACACATCCTCCTGTGACTTGTGCTTTTACTCTAGCAGTAAAAAGCAGGAACTGCTTTCGGTTTCAGTTTCCCAGCTTTGAATAACCATCTTCACTGAACTGAACTCATTGGAAGAACAATAACAGACAAAATATATTACTAGTTTAACTCGAACTGCATTCTTTTTAAGGAATAACTAGGTTTATTGTTTATTTTAAAGCTTCTGATCCTATTAAAAGAAGCTCCTATACCTTTTTTTTTATACTTCTGCTTATGGATCTCCTGGCTGCTTTGGACCTCTGTCTTCAATAGAAGTTGCTGCTGCTGTCTTGCTTCTCTCGTTACTTCAGAGACTAACAGGAGTATCTCTTAAGGTTGATACTGGCATCAGTAAATGTTATTTCTGCTTTTTTTTTTTAAACTCCTTTTGACAACACTGGAAGAGTAGAAAGAAAAGGACAAGCAGCTGGCCCTTTCACCTGTGAATTCTGCTGTGGAAGCCCACTCGCCCGTGCGAGGCCATCCTTTATTATCGTGTGGAGACAAAGCCAGCACACGTGAGATTTACTAGTACCACTACAGAAGCAGAATGGCACAGAGAACTGAATAGGTGGTAGCACGGCGTCACAGCTGCTCCAGGATTTACCCAAGCAGGGTTCATAGTCAACATCAATACACTAAACCAGCTGCTCTGAAATTACTGGGGTAATTTGTTCATATGGATTGCATGATGTTTCTGAATAGCCGCGCAACGGAGTCCTGCGCTGCAGTGAAATAACTGCACATCCTGATGCTTCCCTCTGACTTGAGGATGATTTTGGGATACTCAAAGCATGAATGCAGGCATAGATAATTCAGACTTATGCTGTGGTGGAGACATAGTCTAGCAGGAAGCTGAGGTATTTAATGTTACTTTAGCTTTTATTCGTAATTCAGCTTTCCCATAGGTTTAGACAGGCAAGTATCTTTTATCAGTAGTAGAGAACTCTGAATAACTCTTGTGTGAAAGTATATATTAAAAAAACCCGCATGAAATAAGAATATTCTTTTGCAGAACAATTATAAGCAGATCCACGGCAATGCAAGGTGAGTAAAACATAAATGAACATGTCATCTTTTGCTAATTTTAAAGGTAATACGAGTCCTTCCAAAGTGTTCAAGCAATATTAGCTTAGCTATTAGTTTACCTTCTAATTTTGTGAAATACGTATGAATGTTTAAAATTGAAATTACTGACATTTTAAAATTGAATAATTTACAAAATATATAGCTTACATTTTCAGATCTTGATTTCTGAAGTTAAATCAAATAAATAAATAATCTTGAAATTCAAGATATTTCTGCTTGCTAATTAAACTTGGTAAATGTTTTTAAATCCGTAACCCTCTGAGTCTGCTGGTGAGGCATTGGTACAGTCCTAACTTGAAGAAACTGGGAGAAAATGTTTTATATAGGGGAAAATGTTCTGTATAGGAGGGCAGCCTGTCAGTTCCTTAGCAATTCTTTGAATTAAAACCTTCTTCTAAATATAAATAAACAAAGGCACCTCTGGTCCAGACAGAGGGTGAGCTGATCCTGTGTGAGCAGGGATTGGACTAGATGATCTCAAGAGGTCCCTTCTAAGCTAAATGATTCTTCATGACATCATGTGCAATACCTGCCTTTTTTTTTTCCTACATTTTAAGGATAAGATCTCCTGTAAGTTATACTGATGTTTAATATACATATTGTGCATAAATACAAGCTTGTTATACAGTTTTTTGCTATACAGAAGACAGCTGCTTGGTTTTGTGATGTGTCTACTCTGCAAAAGCAGGCAATGCTGGGGTCTTTCACCTCAGGGTAGGAGGAAATGAGCAATACTCAAAGCGTGTGTTCCGTTCTTCCAGCACATACGCCTGCACCAGCCTTTGGATTTTCAAACACTAACTATGCACCAGGAAGTCAAGTCCCCTATGGTTACCCTCAGCATGCACCCGGGGCTTACCAAGGTAGGTTGCTTGGCTACAGATCAGCTATAGCATTAGGAAATAGGCATGGGAAGTGGGAGGTTTCATGAGAGTGACTGTCTCTGATTTACTTTTCTGCTGTTAATCCTGTAGTTTCTGTTAATATGTGTTTTGCTGAAAAGTCATCTTCTTTCCTTCTTGGTGTGACATGTTAGAATGTGCTAAGTGGTACCAGTAGTGGTAGAAGTTAAAAACGTCGGATGTTCCTCAGTGGTCACTGTGGTAAGTTTGTTATGAAGGTGTTACCAATACAAAGCAATTAATATGTGGCCACTTCTTGCTGAGGATCAGATTTTTTAATTAACATGTTATTTCAGTATTTCACTTTATTTTCTCTAGAAATCAAGAACTGAAGAATTGTCTTCCTCTTGCAGTTCTGTTGGTTCATGGGTTCTGTTCCTCTTTCTTACTCTGTTGCTGTACTTTGCATGTTGTTATACCTTAGACTTTCACTCATTTGCTTTTCTCCACTTTGGTCTTATTTTCTGCTCCACATTCAAAGTGCAGCACTCATAAATAGCTTGTTGTGTGCAGACAGATGCTTTCTGAAGAACCAAATCACAATGAGCAATATCAAACGATCAGGTTCAAAGCATAGGTTATAGATAAAATTTTAAAAGTTTGGCCTAGGTTACTGTTCTGTTGACCAGTTAAAGCTTGTGCATCTTGTGGCAAGGCAATCTGAGGTCTGCAGGTACCCTGAGCCTTCTGCAAGGAGCGGGCATGTGCTACCTGTGTGAGGAGGGTCGGGAACATTTTTCATTTGGAATAATTTCATGTGCACACACTTGCACGATATAGCAGTAGATAGTTTGTGTGCAAAGACGGTGCTCAGATATAAAAGTGATTTGTATTCTGTAAGGGTGGGTCCTTTTCTGGGGTGAGTGTTCCTGCCACCTATGAGTTTTAAGCCACAGCTGTTTATGTCACCTGAGGTACTGCCCTGCTTATGGCCACAGCACGAGCCTTCACGTGCTACAGTCCATGTTTTGTAAGGTAGTGTGAAACATTGGTGCTGAACTGAGCTGGGCTGAAGATAAGTCTGCAGGTCCGCAGCTCTTGAACTATTTGTCTTCGTACAGCTCTACAAAAATATCCTTTGTGGCTTCTGCATTGCACTTGTTTCTGAGTAAAATATAAAATTCCTCTGCATCAGATTGAATACTGGAAAGTATTAAATGAGGGAAAACATACATTTCTTGTGCTGTAACTCTCAATAACAACAGCAGCTTCAGCTACAAGGTCATAAAACATCTCTGTAGCAAAGGTTGTATTGCTGCGGGACCATCCTCGGGCAAGGTAGGGCTGTGCTCACAGCTGGGAGGTGGGATGGGTTGTGAGCGTGGGGCAGCACTGCGTGTGCCATCTGGTGGGGTGCTGAGCAGTTAGACCTTGACGTGCTTCATGAGAGCTTGTGTTTCCTGTTGAGTGCTGACTGGAGAAGACTTACCTGACATTCATAAAATGTGGAACTATTTCCTGCTTTGCTACACACCTCCCTCATGAAGGAGCTGGGGGTATCCTGAGTTCTGAATGAGAATCCATTAGACAAATGGGAGAGTGCAGGGTTTAGATCACAGTTACCTGGTTTGGAAGCTGCAGATGAACTTGGCTAAAAGGACATTTCCTATCACTTATGTAGAAGGTATAATTCCAGGCAAACTTGGTCTTAAAATTCCTCATTTGCTCAACTAACAAAATGCCAATACTTCTCATGTCTCTTAAGGTATCCTGTCTTCTCTACTTAGAAATAACCTTCATTTATTTATTTATAATTTTTGAATTGCCTATCTTTATGTAAATAAAGTTTCTGCTATATTCAAGAATTATGCATTTATTTATTTTGTTTGGTCTCATCTGGAGGGATTAGAACATCCCAATCCAGTGCAGCTTCCCTCACAAAAGTTGCACTCTCCATAAGTGAAATATATTGTAGGTATAAGGATCTTCATAGTTCAAACTAGTAAACAAATTGATCTTTTGAATGTTCGTGGGCAATTCTTTTCCAACATCTAAATTTCATAACTGCACCTCTCCTACTGCACCAGGTGTTGCAGGTCCGGGGAGCTATGGCTTCCAGGTCCCCCCTGGACCTCTTCCACCTATCCAGAACCAGCCCATCATGAAGGGGGGGACAATCTGGATGCCCGTTCCTCCTCCTCTTCCCAACTGCCCTCCTGGACTGGAATACCTCACACAGGTACCTGCACCTTTCCTCCTTCCCCAAAGAACAGATATTCACCTGAGAAGCAGCCTGCATCTGTGTAAAAGCTAAAAAAAAGGCACCTGGGTACCTTGAGTACAACTTCTGCCATCTGCTCCAGTGCTCTGAAACCCTGTTCTGCTCAATTGACAGAGGATGAGACGGGGACGGGGACATGAGCTACTTCCACAGCTTTACTGTTAGGTGTTCTGCCTCCAGACAATGTATTGATCCATAAATCTGGATCCTGAAATGAAACAGCAAAGCTGCTTAAAACTAGATTTCTCTTGGTTACAACTTGTTAACTATTTGTTCTGTTTAATTTTTCAACCACAAACAGATTGACCAGATATTAATTCATCAGCAAATTGAACTTCTTGAGGGTAAGTGAAAATTATTTATAGCAGAGAAACACATAAATCTAATAATCCCAAGAACAGTAAGCTTTAGACTTTCTTTGGCACTATGTTTTCAAGGTGGATTGTCACTCTTCTCTTTCCTCACTGTTATCTGTCTCAATTCCTGAAGAAGTTGTGGAGGAGAGGAAGGAGAAAATAGGAGGGCAGAGTATTTTAAGTACGTTCTGTATCCTAACAGATATGTAGCAATGCGACTGAATAATCTTGATAGCTAGTTATAGCTGAAACCACACATTTCCCATGTTATTCATTCTCATGATTTCTACTTTACTCTCTTCCCTACTTAAAGACCTTCTTTTCTGTTCTCTCTTATTCCATCTAATTCTGTAGACTGGCATGCAGCTCCAATGCTGTTTCCAGGTAATCCTGCTGCTTAGGGAATTGAATTGCTTTCCTTCTGCTCCCCTCATTCTGTTCACTTTAAGAATATCAAAGTCATGTTGTCAGGCTCTTCCAAACAGAAGAAATAAAATGGACCATCCATCTCAGCTGACACCTAAAGCTTGTGCATTTTCTTTCCATAATGCTTCAAAGAGTACTTAGAGAAACTCATCACAATTTCTGTCCTGGCTCTTGTTTTCTGTTTGTGCTGCTGTGAATCTTGACTGTGAGGCTTTTTTTTGTGGCCTTCTCATTCTGAATGTATTTCTGCCCTCTAGAGCCCTTTTCTTGCTTCACACCAAGTTCACAAGTTTCTTTCATTCTCAGCTCTTCCCTGGGAACCTTCCATGCGGTGTTATTTATAACTGTGGTGCTTGCTCTGGCAGTGGGTGTCCGTGTCTGGTGGGAGGGGACTGATGGACATCTCCAACCTCTTTCCGCATCGCCATGTTCACGGTGGCTTCTCCTCCCTCAGCTTCTCCATCCGGCTGCTCTGCTCGGGGGTCCTTTCCCACCCCTCCCTTCACCATCAACTGCCTCTGCCAGACTTGAGCGAGGCCTGCCTTCCCAAAGGGTGGCTTTAGAGTTCGCGTGGTGACTTTGCTGACCAGGTGCAGTTCCAAAATGTAACAGTTCTGTTCCTGTTTTTCAGTTTTGACTGGCTTTGAAACGAACAACAAATACGAAATCAAGAATGTGCTGGGGCAAAGGGTGTACTTTGCAGCAGAGGACACGGACTGCTGCACCAGGAACTGCTGCGGGCCATCGCGACCCTTCACCCTCCGGATTATCGACAACCTGGGCCACGAGGTGATAACGCTGCACAGGCCCCTCCGGTGCTCTTCGTGCTGCTTTCCCTGCTGCTTGCAGGAGGTGAGCTGCTCCCTCACCGTTGTCCTTCATGTGGCACGTGGTCCACCTGTGCGGTTTAGCATGAGGTTGTCTTGAAGCAGGAGGTGAGCTGAACCGAGGCAGGTTTTGCCTGTAAATTGTGTGGAGAGAGCTGGGGGGGTTTGTGGATGGAGTCCTTAGTCTGGGAAGCAGCAAGTGTGCTGCAACACTTAGATTCGCTCTGGCCGCTTCTGATTACGGTAATGAAAAATTTGATTCGACAGCATGTCAGGGAACCTGCACCGAGTGCCGAAATCTGTGCTGGAGATGCACTTGCAATGTCAGAGTTAGGCAATGGCTTTCATAAAATAACAGCTAGAGTTTTCACTTTACTGCTGTGAAAGCTATAGTGAAATTCAGCCCATGAGATGATGAGCTTTTTTAATATTAAATAATTAGGACGTGATGCAACTTCTAAAACCTCAAATCTGAGCCTACTCAGAGCTCTTACTGAGGGATTTGTAGTAGCTGCATCCTGTTACGTCTTCACTGAATGCTTTCAGGATGCTCACAGCCTTTCCTTCACTAGACTTTGATCTTTATACTGTAGATGCATAACTTGTGTGCTCCACAGCCTTAGGAGTATCTCACTGTTCTCAGTGAAGGCAGTTTTCTGAAAACGTTGATAGAAAACCCCATGCAGCTTCATGCATTGGAAAGCTAGGCTGTTATGGAAAAATAAATTGTGTTTGGTTTTGTGCTAGTGTGGGTTTTGTCTAACAGGCATATCAAAGCATGAACATTCATGTGGAGGTTTTCTTTTTCCTGTGAAGCTGGAAGTTCAGGCGCCTCCAGGAACACCAGTTGGTTACGTTGTCCAGAACTGGCATGCCTGCCTGCCAAAGTTCACCATTCAAAATGAGAAAAGAATGGATATACTGAAAATTATTGGCCCATGTGTTGTCTGCAGCTGTTGTGAGGACATTAATTTTGAGGTATGCAATGCCAAAAATTGTTTGCATGTATCTTCTTTCAGATAGTAGTTTGATAGTAGTTTGTTGCCTGAATTATTATCTGTCATCTGAACTGTAGTATATATTAAGTAGTTAGTACATAATCTTTAAATGCTAGTATAATCAACTCACTTCTCTAGATATCTGGATTACTCTAGATAAGCAAGAAAACTTCCAGAAATGACATCTTAAAGCCACTCATCAGTCATTAGTGAGACTGATTCCCTGTGGTTGCACACACATCTCTTAATTGAAATATTTAGCAGCCAAATCTTTTTTAATCTATTATGTTAGGCCCTAACAAAAAAATGTTACTTTCAGCTGTATCAGGTATTTATTTAAATGATTTTCAATATTTAATAATTTTAATAAACATTTAATGACCAAGTAAATCAAGATTATTTAGACCTAAAATATAGTTACAACTTTCACTTAAAAATAACAGTGATTAATGCATCATTATTTTTGTACACATTAAGTGGTAGATACACTAGTCTACCATTTAATATTGAAAATGATGTTGCAGATAGTTGTTAAAGCAAATGTAGTGTCATTTTATTTTGGGGTCTAGTCTTTCACGTGACCCTGAAGACTGGATCTGACTTCAGGAAACATAATGCTGACAAAGGGCTAATCTCTACTTTGGAACAGAAGAAGGTAATTTATTTAATTTTCACTTGAGCAGTTCCTGATACATGACAGGAGAAACAAATTCACTCTCTTGGCTAGAAGGCAGCTGTTCCAGCAGAGTGTGTGTGCCTGCGTGTAGTAGCTGTCTTCCAGCACCATTAAAGCAGTGAACTCAGAGTTATAATTAAGCTAGAATGAAGGTGATGTCTGTGCTACTTAAGACTGACTTTGTGACAGTCAGGTTGCCTTTTGGTACAAACAGTTGCATCCAGTGACTGCATTAATTCAAATAACACTATCTGAAGCTTTCAAATGGATCAATCATAAAAAGGATTTGGGAATACTATGAATGACAGATTTGATTTTTTTAAATTTTATATTAAACTAGGTGAAGTCTGTAGATGAGACTGCTACTGTTGGGAGGATTTCTAAGCAGTGGACTGGGTTTTTGAAAGAAGCATTTACAGATGCAGATAACTTTGGAATCACATTCCCAATGGACCTTGATGTAAAAATGAAAGCTGTCATGATCGGTGCTTGCTTCCTTATCGTAAGTCTGTCATTCACTAATACCTGAATATGAACTGACTTCATTGTCTCTATGTTAAAATTGTGCTGGTAAAGGATTTGACTCTGAGCTCCTTGAAGTGGGTAACAGCTTGTTGTGAACTTCCTGTGTTTAAAACTAACCATGGAGGGCAACAAATAATTATTTCAGATACTGAACTTGTTCTAGACTGCATGAAGTGCTAACTGTATTTAAGGAGAGCTTCCTATGTGATGGGACTGAGAGACCCTGTAAAGGGAAGTCTCCTTGGAGATACAATTAGCAGAGGCAAGCATGTTTATGTTGATGGTGAAACCAGAAGAGTGCAGATTGGCAATAGCCAAGAGACCCATCCAAAACCAGAGCAGCCTGCTGAGCTGGTGAACTGGACAGCTGAATGCTGCAGCCCGTTCCTCCCAACTCTCCTTCCTGGAAGTATGTGAAGCACTGAGATGAGCAGGATTAGAGATGCTCTCAGAGGAGTCTTTGCCAATGGGAGGCATTTCTGTGGAGGCTACACTCCGACTGCCATGTCAAATACTGCCATGCAGCTCACTTTACTCTGTGAAAACAGTGTGTGACATAGTTCTGTTTCCACTTACCTGTGCAATCAGGCGTCAGCTGCCATTTCAGAAAGTGCACTGCTTCTGTGATGGCAGGGATGCAAAGGTGGGGAGGAAAGAGGCATGTGAAGCACCTTGAGTTTGGAAAGTTCTCATCGTCCTTTGTGCACGAACCAGGTTTTCCCTAGCTGTGAGTGTTTGTGTGCTATTGTGTGCATGAAGTAAAAACAACCCAGGACTCCAGACACAGAAAATAGGGCCCCTATATGTAGACTAAGGATAGTGACTGTTATGATGGACTTAATCTTGAGGTAAAATTGAAGAGACTGAGTCAGGTTGAAGAAAGCCAGGACAGGAATCCTGAGTAAAGGAAGCATAGCTTCAGCTAGTCATAATTTAATTTCCATGCAGGTCTTTCACTACCTCTTTCTTTCTCTGTGGTTTCCTATTCTGAGAGACCAAGGTAGTGGGGGGAGAGGGAGGGTGGAGTGAGGTGCCCCCACCTTCTTCTCATCATTTGAGGTTTCTGAGAGGAAAGTGCTTTGAATACCTTGCAAAGCAACCAGGAACTCTCTGAACTAAGAAACACATTTAAGAAGTATTTGCTTTCTTTGCTTCTTGTTTCTGTCTTAGGACTTCATGTTTTTTGAGCATGCTGCTGATAACAAGCAGCGAACAGGAGTTTGGCAATGAAATATGGAACTTTTATACAGAAGGAAGAAGAACATAAATCTCCCAACTTTCCAGTGGATTGCAGAGCTCCAGTAAGAATGTGAGAAATGTACATCTTGTGCTTGTAGTTATATTTCTATAAACTAAAAGCTTTAAAGTCTTTTTTTTTTAATCTGATGAAACAATTTGAAGTAGTCAAATAAGAACCCTTTGTCTGTACAGATCCATACCATAATTTATAGAAATATATAGCAACCTTTTTTTCCAATGAATTTAGAATTGAAAAATACTTCTAGTTACTTTAATTCTTAAAAAGAGGAACAATTCCATATTCAATATTAATATAAGCACTGAGCCTAATAAAGAGGTCTTCATCTTTTCCTGTGTATCCTTCTTTGGTAGTTTCACCTTGGTGTTCACATTCTGTTGCTTCCAACTTCTTACCAAAAACAAAAAGTAATCAAAGTACTCTATGTGAACAGAGCTATCAGAAACCACTGTAAAATTGTATTAATCTGGTGATAAATCTGCTGTCAAATGTAATTCCTTTAGTGTAACTTAGTATCAGAATCTGGGTTGTTTTGAAACTTAAAGCTTTGGTTTTCATCACTTCAAAAGCAGGTGCACAAAACGGCAGGTCTAGTTCTTAGCATTTGTAGCTTTATTTAAATGTGCCAGCAGTGGCTCAAGTTGCGGTTTCGTACCTCAGCTTCACAGAAGCATGTGCGTATAGCAGTGCTTGGGATCCAGCGATGGGAAGAGGGCCTTGCCAATATTTTCAGTTGTATTCTAATTCTGCTAAAGATTAATTTTGTTCAGTATTTTCAATGTATTGATGGCTCCTGGCCAGTCAAAAAGCAGAGGAAAACAGGAGTGCCATTGCTGCTACGTACCTGGGTTCTCTTTGATGTTCTAAGAAATATGCAAACTTGTAACAACAATCTATACTGTTCTTAAAGTCTTTACAATTGTATATTATGCCTTGTTAAAGTTAGCTTCTGCTGCTAAAGACAAAATTCCTTCAATATGGTGTCTTTATTAATAGAGATTGCTAGGGGTGCCTTTTTGATTAATCAACACTATTCTTAAGGAATTAAATTATTGTTATTTCAAAAATATTTTGTGTTTTATTGACCAGCTATTAATGAGATACCAGAAATTCAGTCTTCCTAAAATCTGCTAAAAGTTTCTGATTGCTTCAGTTAGGAATAGAAGCCACATGTACAGAAACCAAAGTAACACACTGAGGAGCAGACCTGTCCTCTAGGGATTTGTATAGCTAAGCCCATCAGTATTATTTTTCCTGCAAGGGATGACACACAGCTTCAGTTCTGCCTGAAGTCCCAGGCTCAAGCACGTTCAGTACCTGCACTTTCAACAGAGAGTAGAGTTACTCAAATATTCCATAAATTCCAGTTACTCAAAAATTCCATTTTCATGTAGATGTTTGAAAATACTCGTTTAATTCTATGGAAGGTCTTGCATAGAATTTAAGTTTACTTTTTGCATTAGAGTGAGGTCTGTTTGTGGCTGTTTGAAGAATGGATGGAATAATATTTTGCAAGTAGGCAAAACAGATGATACCTTTGCCTATGCTGAAAAGCATCTTCCATCACAAATTCATCCCTTGACAATAAATTGGGGATTGTATGCAAATTTAAGTAAGGTATTAGGACCTTGGGCTAATGGGACATAACCAGGAGACTTAAATTTTATTCCTCCAAATAATTCAAAATTTTATGTTCAAATGTTGTGCTTGGGTATTCACTGTAAGTCCTGGAAGCATCAATGTCCCTACAACCTTGCATACAAAATTATGTAGAAAAATTCACATATATCTCTGTAAACCAATAAGGGAAGACTGCAAACAGTCAAGAATGATCACCTTCACATCAAGATGTTTAGGAAAAAAATGCTGCAACTCTTGTATCTTAAGCAGAGTTGCAGTTGCAAGCAGTAACAATTCTGTAAAGTGTAAACAAAGCAAAGAGATCTTCACTTACAAACAGGTTTTTCAAAACCAGTGAAACCCAACAATGAAGTTGTGTAAGTTGTGCTGTTGTCATTTGCATTTTTTTTTTCCATGCTCCTTGAGCCTAGTGGTCAAATTGCTACAGCTTATTCCTGTAGGATGTATTTAGCAAAATTAGTAAATAAGGTGAAGAATTAGATAGCCCAAGGGAATCAGTATGTAAACCCAGCTACATAGTAAGATATAAGAAGTTCTAGGTAGGGCTCTTAGATTTGCCAGAATTGTGGTAAGAACAGAAAAGAAGTTCCACAACCTCAGGTCATAAAAGGACAGTGAGCATTGGACCGGGGGAACTTCCCATTAGTTGGGTAACTGGATAGCTCTGATAACTGGTTACACAGCTCATAAACTTTTCCTTGTGAAATGGTTCAGCCTCATAGTTCAGAAGCCCTGACTATCAAGAGGTAACTCTTTAATTAACCAAACAGGATCTTGCCGCCTTCGCAATCTCTTTCACTTTTTCCTAATGACGTTTAATTGAAAAATGCTTATTCCTTAAATTTTTCAAGACCTTCTGGAGACAGCTGAATTCACTTGCTCACTTCTGAAAATTATTGTGCTAAATGCAGAATAAATCCTTCTTTGATCTCTCTCTTCATTTTGAAAGAACTCATAACAGCATCCATATTTAATAAAACACCAGACTCGAGAACTCTCCACTCTTCATCCATCAGACTATAAGCAATACAATGATGTATCCTTCTATCCATAAATCCAGGCTTTGGAAAGCATTAGAAGACTTTCAGCATGCTGCCTGTTATTCAATACCATCTCAGCTAGCTAGAGCTGTTACATAAAACCTTTACAGAGTGAGATTTGCAGATGGATTTCTCTAGAGCTGTTAATGACCTTTCCATCTGTATCATCTCTGTAAGTTTTTCATCTCCAGTGGCACAGGAGATGCAGTTACTTAATGAAACTCCAGGGTCTATACAGCACAGAAAGTAATAATATATATGATGTTTCTTAGTAGAAAAGCATAGTTAATTCCAGTTTCCAGGAGCCAAAATTATAAGTGAAAAAAGGGGGGGGGGGTTAGGGGAGGGAAGTAATTTACTCCTTTAGTCTTAAGCAAGATTGAGTTTTTGCAAAGTGAGAAGAGAGAATAATTTTGCTAATCAGAGAAGAG
Organism: Syrrhaptes paradoxus; assembly: GCA_013400615.1. NCBI lineage: Eukaryota > Metazoa > Chordata > Aves > Pterocliformes > Pteroclidae > Syrrhaptes > Syrrhaptes paradoxus. Next base: position 131,013 of record VZTO01012235.1, read on the forward strand.
GAGGATTGTTTTAAAGTATATTGTATTACAGTTGGTGTCCTAAAAACATTTTAATTCATATTAGAAAGGCCTCTTTGGGTCTTTTTGTAGACCCAAGGACAGCCCTTTCATCCCTCACCTACTTCATCTTGGTTTTACTAATGAGAATAACTTTGACAAAAGCTGAAATCTGACAGTGGGAGCAGGGACTGCACAATAAAAGGTGATGTCAGGCAAGAAGAAAGAAACCATTTTTCCTGGACTGAATTTATCTGATTTACTGCAGATGCAAGGGTAACTCATTGGAAATGCTAAGGGTAATATAGAAAATCCAATCTTAGTTCAAGGGAGTGTTGTAAAATTGTATGGATTAAGTGTTTGACTACTAATGGGCATTGTATGAATAGGAATATGAATAATTTGTGACAAAAATACTTATGAAATTGATAAATGGTAAAGGTAGAAGGTTGATGGGAAGAAGTGGAATCAGACGAACTTTCAGGTAAGTGAATCTCAGAAGAGCAGAGCAAGGAAACAAATACAAGTTGCATGGAGGGGAAACCACCACTACACCACAAGATGAAGGAACCACTTTAAGCAATCGTGGTAAGATTTGATCTTAAAAATAGTGAGACGGGAGGTAAAAAAGGTTATAAAAAAAACTACAGAAAATAACAAGAGGTCAGAGGGAGAGAATAACAAAGAAGCTGCAGCTCTGGCAGGGTGAAGAGCCCAGATAGTGGAGAATTCTGTTGTGTTGGTCTGGGGCTCTGTATATACTCTTGTGTGATGTATATACTTATACATGCTTTGGGACTCAATAGCTCACTGTCATGACTTCCATACATTGCTGATTTTGTTCTAGAGAGACTTTATTCTAAAGATACATTTCACATATCAGTTGGTTTTGGTTTATTTGCATTTTTTTTCTCTGATAACACTATGTTATTAAACACAGCAGTGAGGAGAAAATATACACAGAAGCATCGCAACAAAAACCAAAGAGGGAGAACAGACGAGAGCAGGAATTGATGATGATTGCATCTCCTGTTTTTCAGTAGATGGCAATAGGTGGCGGTGCTAGCACAGGAATTATGCTTTCACTGCTTAAAACCTAGCTCAGATTTGCAGGCGGTTTCACTAGTTGTCATTCTAATTTTGTCAGTGGAAGAATTTCAGATTACCCTATCTCTAAAGTATGTATTCCCTACACAAGTGTGGAAATCTAGCTGTGTCTTTCCCACCAAAGCTGCAAAGTCTTAAGCTGCAAATGCAATTATGTGCCACTAGGAAAATTAAAAAATGTGTGTGAAAGTATGTTAAACCATGCTTGATTTTAAAAAACCCAGACAAATACTGTGTCATGTCCTTAAACTTGCATTAGGCTTGGTAAACAGTAGAATTTAGAACTGGACTATGATTTCTGACATAATTTACTACATAACTAAAAAAGTTAATATATTACAGCAGGGTATGTCAAAAAGCAAACGGCCTAATTTCATTGCTGTCTTAATGTCACTGATTTACATCTGAGGTGCATATAGCCCCCTGGACATGAGATGGCATCAGTATGTGAGACCCAAGCAGTGGAAGAGAGGGCAAGGGATGGAGGAGAGAAGGACGGATGGCGAGCTGTGGCCAGGTGGGCCTGGGAATCTGCTCCAGGCTTCCCCCCAGGCTTTGGTTGGCTTTTTCTTTTTTTTTTCTTTAAATTTAAACTTGCTGCTCATGCCTTGGCTGGTTTAACCTTTAGCTGACCTAGTTATTGAACCAGGGGAACTGGGAGCATGTGAGGAAGTCAATATTTCTCCTTTGTTGATTGCCATTTACTGAGGAGCAAACAGAAACAGAGGCTGGGCACTACCGAGGGGAGCCTGCACTGGTGTTACACACACCTGGACCCCGACCCTGCTGCGCAACCAGATTCAGTCCCTGATTACAAATACATGCCAAAAAAAACCTTGGGGAGTGGGCTAGTGCAAGGCAGGGACCACTGGCCTGGGCTGCTTCTTGCAAGGAGCCTCCTGTTCCTTGTGTGTGTTGCAGACAGCGAGGGACACAGAGATGTTCAGCAACAGGACAATTCCTCTGCAACTCTATGTCATGACTGCGAGGAGCATGGACAAAGGTGTATTCTGAAGGTAAGTGGTCAAAGACTGCAACACTGTCACAGCACTGCACATGAAGCTGGCAGACAGTGCTGGCTCTGTGGCGATGGCACTGTGGCAATGCAGTGAGCTGGCACTGAGCCCCAAGAGCAAGCTGGGGCTGGCAAACACTACATGGAAACCCCTGTGCAAGCTGTGGACGCTGAGGTTTGTGGTGAAGGCTAGAATTAAAGCTATTCATAAGAAGAAAAGTATAAACAAAAGGTAGCTTGCTAATTTAAATGACCCAGTCATAGGTTTTGACCCTGAAGACACTAAAGACTTTGGGGCTGCCTTGTCTTCATGGCTTGCAGCAACGGTGGCTTGCAGCAACAAATAACCAGCACATCAGTGTTGTAGCATTTTGTAATTGAGATCCTGGCTGCATGTTCCTGCTGTGCAGTATAGTCTCTCTTCTCTAAGTGTACAGTTCTTCCTGAATGTGGGGATTTTTTTTGGCACAAATTGAGCAGCACAACCTCCAAAGTATCTGAACTTGCACAAGCATTGCTTTGTGCTGGTCCACTTTCTGTTTAGCCATACCCTGCTGTACAACTGAGCTGTCACGTACATCACTGATGTGAGCACTCCAGCAGTCTTTACATTCTGTAAATTGTTCCTTCAGTTCTTTATGATCTTTCCCAATCCCTCCAGCTGATATTTTAGCTCAGGCTCTGTCTCCTGGTTTTACTGTGGCTCTCTCCAGCCACACAGTATGACATGGAGCAACACTTGCTCTGAGGAATTCGAACAGAATGAATCCTAACGCTGCTAGAGTTGTATACGTTTGCCAGAGACCTACACATTAACAGTTAAATCCTTTCTTCTTTTACTTCTGCAGTCAGTCCTGCTTTTTAACTGGTGTAAAACTACTTTTTATCCCACTCAGTATGGCTGTACAAAGAAACCAAGGCACACTGCTTTATTGTGTCTGCAAATTTCCACTTTTTCAGGGAGCAGAATTTGTGGCTTTCCATGGACTGAGGCTGAGCTTGCCGGCACTCTGTGTATGACCAGATCCTGCTTGTTGCCAAATTAGGATAGAAAAGAAATACAAGCAAAGCTGTTCAACACAGACAAGGGCTCACTGTGCCCTGTCCTCTTTTTCCACTGAGCAAACTTTGGAAAGGCCACGAGAGGTAGTGAGCTAATATTAAAATGCAACAAGAATTAAAGCCAGCCATTGAAATGAACAAGAACTTACCTGTGCATTGCAGCACATATTTTTCCAGAAAAAAAAAAAAGGAAAAAAAAAGGGAAAAAAAAGGAAAAAAAGGAAAAGAACAAATAGTGTTTCAGTGGTGGAGAAGAGAGCAAGAGAGAGGAAGGTAAAATCTCTGTTGAATAAATCAACTAAATTTATGTATGTTGTTTGTGCTCCATTTATGGTGTTCAACTTTGTAAGCAGTAAGTTTAGTTGAAAGAAATATTTGTGCAAAAGTGCGTATTAGAGAAAAGTAGTGAAAAATAAATTATAAAAATGTCAGTGGTTATATATGCTTTAAGGGAGCTACTACAATGCAATGCCAGAGTAAAACACAAACTAATCAACACCTCTTAAACTGCAAATACAAAATCTTTACAGCAAATTGTTTTTCCTGGGAATTGGCACTTCAGTAATTGTGTGGTGAAATCTAGCAAAAGCTTTCACTATCAGATAAACTCAAGCCAAATTTGCAAACAGCAATATGCCCTAGTCAAGTTTTTATCTTTTCAAAAAGATGTAATGAGGTGTAACATCTATGAAATATGTTTGACATCAAAATCCTATCGAGCTAAAGCTTGGTGAAGTCAAAGGCAATTAGCTGCCTGGTCCAGAGGGCACCCAGCACCACTGATAGATCTCTGTGCCTCAGCTCAGGTCCAGCCATGCCAGTATTTCTGTCCAGGTACAAAGTAGGAGATTTTTGGTTAATGTACGTTTGAGGTTAGAATCTGACCATTTAAAATACAAATATACCCGCTGACAATGGAAAAAAAAGCAAGAGAAGAGTGCTAAAAATATCAGAGCTTGAAATCTCAGCATAGTCAAGCTGTAGCCTGGAGTGACCAGATAAGAGAGCATGATGAGTGCTCTTCTTGAAGACACGCTTTGGTGCTGCGTGATTACAGGTACAGGTAAAATGGTTGCAGTTCCTGAAACTTCACCCCTGCCCTGAGACTATCACCTTCCACTGCACCTGAGGTATCTACCTGCAATTCATACTGATTCAAGTGCTTTTTCTTCAGCTGGGAGGAAGAATATGGCATATCCACCCAGGCCACAGCAACTGATGCTCTTTGTCCTTTTTGCTGCTGAGGTAAATCCGTATTGATAAAGCATTTGCAAATGCCTTCTTACAAACTCCCACAGCAATTCCACTAATAGCTGGTTGCTGTTAACAGGCTGTCAGCATGGCATCAACAGTTTGCTGAGGACCAAAATGTTTTAATCTAACTCATGTTCTTGGCTGTAATGGGAGGGTATGTAAGAGGAATGCAATGAGTGTAACATTCCGGTCAGAACAGCTGATCAAGTCTCTGCTCACATTAAAATGAAAGAACTGTAATCTTCCTCTCCCAAAAGAAAGGAAGGAAAAAGCAGCCATGTAGAATTATGAAGATGCTCCTGTAAATCTACCAATTTTGTGCTTAAGCTTTTATAATTTCAGAGATGGAATTATCTAAATAATGATACCTGAATCAATTATTATATTAGATTTAGACAGTTCCCTGTTCATTGGAGATTTCTGTTCCTGTCGAGCGGTAACAAAGTTTCTTCTAAGTCCCATCAGTTCCTTGCTAATCATGGAGCAGATGACTCGTCCAAAAGATTACTTAGGTTTAAAAGTTTACATATGCAAATCCTGAATGAGTTTTAGTGCAAGATTTTATTCCATACATTTAAAATACGTAGAAGGCTGAAAAGCATTCACACAACTCATCTCATTAAAAGCAGTACTCGCTTCCTCTATCACACACAGGGTTCCCTGTAGCACTGCTACTGGGCACAATCCCGGCGCAGCTGGGCAGGACCAAGGTGTTGTGCAGAGTGGCTGTAGGTCCTGTTGCCAGTGACACATGCTGTCCCCCAGTGACTTGTCATGAACAGCACAACATTTGTGGAGAACCAAAGCATATTTGCTACTGCCTGTTTTCTGAATCTCTGCTGACTGCCAAATATTTTTCAGTGGGTTAGGGGAAGACCACGTCACAGAGAGGTGCTGCTTCCTTGCTGTCATCCTTCCATCATCTAAATTAGGTGTTTTTAAAATGTTTAATCACCAAAGTATCAAAGCTTTTCTCTGCCCAGTCATGCTCTCTGGTTATGGAGCCCCAAAATGATGGGAATTACAGACTGAGGTTTGTGTGGTGTTAGGAGTGGATGGACAAACTCAAAATCAAGCCTCCTCCATAATGACAGACTGATAAATCACATCTGTTTTCCTCTACAACACAAAGAGGACAAAAAGAGAAGGAATGACCTAATTTAGTCATTGAGATGTATGGTGTGACAGAATTGTTCCTACAAATGCACATAAAATGTAAATCCATCTTTCCTGTAAGTGCCTGGGCAACAGTTGACTTCTGTGACTCACTTAAGAGAAATTCCATGGGAAACAGGTTAGGCTTTCTCTGGATGAAAAGAAAAAGCATAAATGATATATTAAATGTCGATTGTAAAGCAAATCTCTGCCTAATATCCCCTGTCTGCACTATATGAAAAGCAAACACAGCCAGTAAAATTTCAAGTGCTGCAGTAAATTCCCTGTCTTTGAGAGGTGAAGAGTACACACTCCCACAAGCAGAGCTTGGCTTTGAAGGTCAGCCTGGGAACGCTGATCTCTTTCAAAAGAGACGGACTGCATCTTGTCTGAGGCTCTTGGCACGCTGGCTGAAAACCACGGACATTCAACCAGTAGCTTTTTCCTCACTCCAATCAGTCATTGGCCTGATGTGGAGTAATCTACAACAGAGTCATGGCCAAAATATCTTCCCCAATTGGCTGCAGGGAGAAACAGACAGAGTGGAAAAAGTGTGTGGATGGCCTACGTGCAGTGGAGTTCAAATGCACAGCGTTTGTTTATGGAAGCTTATATTCAGCTGCACCATCAGCTGTCTCAATTATAGCCCTAGAGCACAGGGGGAATGAAATGCTAGAATTATGTTTGAGAACTAGAGGATTATTTGTAATAATTCAACAGAACAAATGCATGTGGATAGACAGCAAGCTGGGCTGCTCATGAACAGCAGGAGAAGATAGGAAGAGCGGAATTGGCCTACTCTTACTAAAACAACAAGAGTCTTCATCCTCTCTGACACTGATTTGGAAAAAGACACACGAGGTACCAAGAAAATAAAGAGGCTGCAATTCAGATTTGCAGAAGCCTGCCTTTAGTGGTGTATGAATTTTCTTGAATTTCTGTGATTTAGAAGGGAATTTTTTCTGCCTTTGCTTTCATTTTCCTTTGGAAATGGCATCATTGTGCTCCCTCTGGCTTTGGTAGCTGTTTCAAGTATGGTCCATTTTAAAGACTATATTTTGTTCTCTAAGCAAGCGACTTCTATTCTTCGTATTGGAAAGATGGGGAGATTATTGCTTATTATCTCTAGGGGAGTGAACCTTAAAACTGGGTAACATGAATAGCCTGTGGCAATATTCATACCTCAACGGCTTTATATAGTGATTTGAGGAGTCTTGATGGCTCAGTAAATATTTAATAATACTATCAACATTATCATTCAGATTGCTAGTCCCCTGATAGCTGGGGTGGTGCTCAGTAGGCTTTTGCAGACTGTCACTACAATGCTGGGCACCATGGGGCTGATGCTCCTCTGGAGTCAAACAAAACCAAATTTACCAAACCAATAGCAATAATCAAATTAATAATAATCTACTAGGATTACTTAACGTTCCTGTCTAAGGAAAGATGTTCACTTAAATACTTTTTATCTTGAAAAACTTCCAAAGATGTTTATAATATGGATGTGCTATTTAGGAATGCAAGGTTGAAGAAAAAAATTGCCTTGCCTTGGGATGAGAAACCAATAATGTTTGTAGTAGTTCCTAGTTTCTTGCACACAATACAATTTCAAAGTTACTTTCATGGACACTATTCTGAGAACTGGAAACTATGGCTTTTATGTTATCTGGCAGCCTGAAATCTTTCAGATGACACTAACCTCCAGGGCCGTCATCCAACAACTCCCTCGATCTGCATTCAGTATAGGTACAAACACTCCAACAGGCTAGTGTAAAAATAAATGCAAAGTGAGAGGATTAAGTGATCCACAGTCTTGGGATCTGATTCTTGCATCTCATGAACCAACAGCTTCGAATGGATCTTGAAAAAAGATGATAAACCACATGACTGGAAATGCTGTACTCATGGCTGAACACGTTTACCAAAGGGCTGGAAGGGCGTGTGGATGTTTCTGAGCACGGTTCCAAGCTGGAGCAGACTGGCAGACTTAGAGATGGTTGAGTCATCTCCATGCAGAGCTGGCAGAACAAAAGATTATATGCAAAAAAAGGGGGACTCAGCTAAAGACAGTCACATGTCCCTGTCATGAAACACAAAGAATTAAATGTGTATGGACCTGCAGAGCTTTTATACTGAGACTGCGCGAATACAGTACTAATACAGCCCTGGCTACATTGCATGAGCATATTTTGGCAGAAAAAATCTTGAAAACAAGGATATATGAAAGGGAAATAATATGAAAATGACTGGCATAAAGGATTTTTTTTATAATTTGTATCAAATCTATCTGGTTAGAGATAACTTATTAGCTTAACACAAATGTTTATGTAGTCTTTCCAAGCAGAGTAACAAGAGTACTATTACTGACTTTTATTTTTTTCCAGAATTAGGTGTACAAATCCCACTCTGCGAACCCAAATGCAAGAATAATATCAATATTTACCACTATCTGTGGGGAGCATTACAGCTGAGCCACGGTGAGTTCTGCAGGCTTTATTTCAGAAGAAATCAGATCTAGCAGGCAGAATGTAAGTGTGATGACACAGCCACCTTAATAAGACTTTCCTGTAAGTAAGGGTTTTGCAGAGGTGATAATTCGCTAGGTAGCTGCCTGCCAGAGTCAGATATAGAAGCTAGGTTTTACTTATTTCCTTCTGGCTACATCAAAGGATTAAGACATTGTTAATGTGTAAATATCTCAAAGGCAAGAATATCCTTGGTACAGGGATACAAGGAAAACAGACTTTGGATTTCCAAATCTTGAGGATCTATTGGAAGTTCTCAGTTTATTCCAGACATTTCTTGAACAGCAGATAGCGAATTGTCTTGAATGCAGAGTGGATCACATTTATCAGAACTATGCAGCTATTCAAAGCTTGCCTCCTCTGGGCCCCTCCCCACATAAGCTGAAACCAGTTGAGGTCCCAGCCTTAAAAAAGACATGCGTGCTTTTGCTCACTGGTCTAAGAAGTACAATTGAGAAGTACCCAGACTAAATGCATTTAATTTTCACAGTGTACAGCTTGAAACCTAAAACTTTTTCATTGCTTCGGTAACTTCTGGCCATTTTAGTGTTAAAGGTCTGAATCCGTTGGGCTGTCACCCTTACCCTCAGTCACAGAGGTCAGTGATGAAGTGTACTAGTGTGGGTTAACAGCTGCGACCTCTGCTCTGCAGAGAAAGTTTTCTAGTAGTGATCTGAATGTAACCTCCCTTCATATCCCTTTTTACCAAATCAAACTATGTATGTGCACACGCAATACAAGATGGAGGAGGACCAAAAAAAAAAAAAAAAAGTCAAAGGTAGTGTTGAGCTCCTAAATGTTTCTAAGCTTGCAAGCACATTCTACTGATTCAGTCATGGCATTTTCTTGCTTTCTTGCTTGCGTCAGGGACACTGCTCACAACCTCAGCCTTCCTGGTAACTGCATTTAACTGTTCATTTAAAGATAGTATTTTTACTTTCCACGCCTTGTTTTTATTGGCTGCCATCTCTTTTTCCCTGTAAAAGGTTTTCTTGTCAAGAGGCAAAATAGTTAGGTATTGCAAAGCCAGATGATATTTTGACCAACCAGAAAGGCACTAAATTAAGTAAGATGTGTGGCTCTTAGCTTTTCCTCACCTTTCCTGTAGTTGCCCTTTTGCACAATGCCTGCTGAAAAGTGGAACTCGGAAGGCTCTGTGCACGGGGACTTTAACAGCAGCAAAGCAACGGCCAGCCCATCTCCCTCCTTTCTCTCTGGAATCCAGTGCTCCAGAAACGCTGCCAGAAGTTGTTTTGGGGCCATCTGGGATTCCTCATTTAGATCATACAGGAAGTAGGAAATAAGACTAATTTAATGACAATTTTGTTATAAATCAAGATAAATTACTAAAAAGACCTACCTGTCAAAATTAGGTTTAGTCAGACAGCAGTTTCTATGTACTTTATACAAGTCAGCTGGAGAGAATGAGATCATTGTGGACAGGCAGAACAGTCATAAAACTCCCAAAGCAGAGTCAGGAGAAGAAACTTCGACCAAAACCATTCCAGTAACAGAGAATATAAAATATGATGTGTTCCCGTAGGGGAATACTTGTGGGACATGCTTCTCTGCTCCAGCGGTTTTCCCAAATTGCCACCCTAGAAGTCTCCACTAGGCTTCTGAAATCACACAAAAAGTAGGCTTTAGGGTAACTACTGTAAAACACATACTGACCTCTCTTCCTCTAGTCGTCATTCACGTGACACACTTCAGTCTGTTTAATATCACAGGCTTACTTCAGAGGAACATTTTTTACATTACGATGGTTTGTTGACGTAGAGACAAACACTCACATAGACTCCCAGCTCCAGACAATTTCATAAACACATTTTCCCACTATTTCCTATTAATCCTACAGTAAATATTTAAAATTCTTTTTCTTTCAGACAGTTTTCTTGAATGTTAGCTCATTTTCCATTATATTAATTTCTGCATCCCTAAACTGTAACAAAAGCAAGACTTTAAATTAGTTATTATGATTAATTGTCCATTTCAACACATCTCATTTGAGGCTCTGGGAAGCATTTTATAGGTTATTGGGTGATGGGACTGAAATCTTTACAAGATCAACCCTGATCAGCAGAGTTTACAAGCCATATTCTGCAGGATTTCATTCTCAGTTTCTTGTGCCTATATAAATCATGTAAAATGAATGTAATGAAAGCAAAAAATGGCAATTAGACCTTTGTGTCCACCAGAAGCAATGATAGAGGTCTAAAGCATCTGGTTTAAGGCCAGGTCAGCAGGATTTATTCTCTTATGATGCTTACTGACTTCTGTAGGGCAGGATAGGACCTTAAGGCTGGAGCAATCAGGTCATAAATGCCAAAGAATGGACCGCAGACAAAAACTTAGCACAGCTTTTCGTGGGCACTCATGTCTTGCTTGTTGGTCTCAATAAAGGAATGTCACTATCCTTGTAATTTCAAAGCCACTCATTCAATCTTTTGAGTAATTATGGGATAACAGCTGATTATACCCTGGAAATGCTTGCTAACACTATTAATCTTTTGCTCATATGGGCTGTTTATAGCTATAATTATAAACGAATGAATGAAACAAGGTAATTTCTGATTGGGTGGCTTGGGAAAGAAACTATGACTATAGCCCAAAGCATTCGCTCAGTGCTCAACAGCGAAAGGTGCTGAGCATCCACTGAAATCAAGGGAGTCATGTCTCAGCAATGGGCTGGATCGTGCCCATAATAACATGACTGGGGCAGCAACTCAAAAAAATGTTCCTATTGAAGTTGAGGATAAATTAAAGGGAAGCAAGCAAAGAGAAACTATTTTCAGACAGCAGGAGTAGAATTTCAGTAACGTAGCCTGGTTCTTTGGAAACACATTGTCTATGGAAGATTTCTTATTAGGGTTGAAGTACTTAAGAGGCCATTATTAAAGGCTCGCATACACATACTAAGTCAGGCCATGTGATACACATTTTAATACCATATTATTGCCAGATGGGCCTTTACATTAATATTGATGTATTTGTGCAAAAAATTTTTTTTTATAAAAAAATTCTAGTTTAATTCTAGTGTTTCATTGGCTTGTGGTCAAATTAAAACAGCCACCAGCATCTAAATAAACAAAATACATTTTTTCCAATGACTGAAAAAGGATTTTTAGACTTTCTATTACTTCATAGAATCATAGAATCATAGAATGGTTTGGGTTGGAAAGGACCTTAAAGATCATCAAGTTCCAACCCCCCTGCTGTGGGCAGGGACACCTGGTTGCTCATTAGTATTATTCTAAAATAACAAATGTCTATTTCCGGCTACCCCGACTCATGTAAAATACTGATATGTATTGAATTTATAATTCAATATTTCGTATTTTCTTTTTAGAAATTACACAAGATAAATAATTTAACTGGAAAAATAGTTATGACTTACTAATTCAAAGTGTTTCACTACTCTAATCTCAAATATGAACTCAGCTAACTACTTTGATATAATGAATTAGATCAATGAGATAACAAAACAACCTAAAAACCTTCTGTTTAATTCTGTAGTTTGTATGCACTTGACCCAGGAGGTGAAATCACCGGGCTACGGAATTATTTCTAACACAAAGAGAGGACAAACTTTATTAAACTAGAAAGATACTTGAGAGGAAAAGCGAAAATGGAATGGGAAAGGAATGAATTTGTTCTTCATAACAAATGACTAATGACTGCTGCTATTGAAAATACATGTGGAGTGATTGATTTTTTTCCCAGAAAAATACACTTTTGGCTGTTATGTCTCAAATTTATTATCTGTTAGAAAACTCTTTATGATCATTATTGAGGTAAGGGACTTAGGATCCTTGCATTATGATTTTTTTTTTCAATTCCTGGAAATGCTTGCTAACACTATTAATCTTTTGCTTGTATGGGCTGTTTATAGCTATAACTATGAGTGAATGAAACAAAGTAATTTTTGATTGGGTGGCTTGGGAAAGAAACTATGACTGGTGAATTGTTGACAATTCCTTTTGTATCATGGCTTTCCACAGACCAGTCTTGTTCTTTTTCTTTTGTTTTGTTTTTATTTCTGTATAATGAACAATTCAGTGTTGTAAGCTTACTGAAGGAAGTTCATGTGGCCAACACTGCTCCATTTTAGCATCTGTGGAAAACATATTCTAGTGGGGTTCCAGAATAAACGAAGAGATTTTGAGGCCTAGGCTAGCAAGGTGAGATGAGTTCAAGGACAGGCAAGCACAGCAGAAGCACAGACCACATTTTTTTTTTTTTTTAAGACAGTGAAATGAGGAGTAGCTAGAGCATGTGAAAAAGGTCTCCTTTAAGAAGCTTCTGTGGTTTAGAAGGCAGCTTCCTATGACAGGGCCTAGCTCCATCTGGCTGCAGCGATGGGCTGGCGATGCAATGAACTGTTTCCATTCCACGTGGCACCAGCTATATGCATTTTGAAATATAAAATTTTTGGTAGTCTGGGGAAGGTGGAAGTTGCCAACCCCATGATGATTTCTTAGAGACAATTAGGAAAGAGATGGGGAAAAGGAGATAGGGATAGGCAGATACAGACAGGGAGTTAATGAGACTGTAAAAGACATACCTGGACATCTGAGGAAAAGGCATGGAAGGAGTGGAGATTACTAACAGTTCAGTAGGTTGCTCTCTCCTGCAGAGGTCCTGTAGAATTTTGCCCAGATATCTGCCAGCTAGATATTGGCTGGCTAGAATCCTAGATACTATTGCTGATCTGCTGAAAATGCACTGGGTCTGAAAAAAAAAAAAGTTTGGCAACTGATGGTGAGGTTACAGAAAATCACTTTTCACAGTGACTTCCTGAAGTGAAGGCTGCTTGCAGTTGCTCCCTTTCTGGTTTTGCTTACTACTGCTGAAGTTGTAGGACAGGGAAACTCCTTGGGCTCCCATGTTCAGAGCCCCACAACCAACAGTAATGAATTCTCTCCCCTCCTCCATGCCTACTAAACCAAAATGAGTCATTTCTCATGAAGAAATAGCCTTGCTGCCGAGGAAAAGGAAGGTGTTATTCTTGATGAAAAAGGCTGGATAAAGCCAAAAGTCAAAGGAGCAAGCAGTGACAAGAGCAACAATGTGAGACTGTTTCTTGGGATGCTTGTAGGAATTGTTTCTGAAGTTAACCTCTGTAGTAGACCATGCGTACACGCACATTACATTACACTCTAAGTTATTCTTTACATTTATCTTGGTTTGAGGGTAAGTTCCTACTTAGCTGTTCAGAGATCTAAGTGTCGAGTGCACTAGAACAGTAATGCAGTACTGAAGCATCTTCCAGCAGTACCAGGAGAGCTGAAGACCCTGCTAACCACCAGCAGCCAGTTCAGGCCTCGAGGTTGGTATTTCCGGACAAAAGTAGCGTTTCTGTGCCAAGTGTCTGTGGAGGCAGGGTGAGACAGAGCCCTTGGGCACTGGGCAGCTGGCGGAGCTTGGTTCTGAAGTTTCACAAGCATTTTCCCTGACATCGGCCAATGTCCGAGGGAAGCCTCTGGGGATGGGAGATGTCTTGGCCACATCTGTCACTTTGAAAGCAGTGTTTTGGGTAGCTTTCAGCTCTTTTTTCTCTCTGGGGGCAAAGCATGCATTTTTCTAAGAATAGTCAAAAATGAAATTAGCCTGCAAGAGACCAAGGAAAATGACAAGAAAATGTAAGTTTCTAGACAAAGTCTGGGCTTGCACTTATAGGTATGAGCTATGTTAATACCACAGTTCTCAACCCATTTTCCTCATCCATTAGAAATCCATCTCTGCCAGCTATTTCCTTTTCTTTCATTACTTCATACTTACAGCCTTCTTCCACTAATTCTTTTCATTCTTCCCTGCTCCTGTTTACAAGTACTTTGTGATAACAAAATGCCTCTTAGGATTTCTCTGGGATGCTCCCTCCTCTTTACGCCTGTGAGCTCCCACATAACAGTGCTGTTTCAGGACCGGTGTATTAGTCTCTGGTGAAATTAGCTGCTTCTGACAGAGGTGAGGTGTTGAGCTGTGGTTTCTCAGAGCACCGTGTACGTACGTGACGCTCAGCTGCTGATTTTACTCTCAATTCTCAGGACTGAATCTTTGTTTGCTTCCTGTCACATCCGTGGGAGCCGTGACATCATCTGCATGGTATTCTGAAATGATGCCAAACAGTCCTGTCTTTTTCCCCTCAGCCTTTATTGAAGAAATCTGTAATTTCTTTCATGGTTGATGATATTGTGTTCTACGTATCTCTTGTGATTTAATTCCTTTTAGATGAGTTGTTAGTTTTTCAGCTTTGTAATTACACTTTCTTTGTATCTCCAAGTACAAGTGTTGTTGTTAAGCTGTTCTGGATCTGAGGTAAGGTTCAATCTGCTAAGGATTTTTGAAATGCTTGTTTGCCTGTTTTTCTACCTTAAAAAAAATTCTACCTTAATGTAGTAACTAATTTTTTTTTCCATCTTCATTTTTCACATAGGCCTGATTTCTTATTTGAAATCTTGAACTTGTTTTTAAAAAAAATGAAGAGGCAGTGTACTTGTAAAAAATGTACTTGCAGTGTCATCCCAGTCACGGCTTGCTTTCAGCTAACACAGTCTATGCACCTTTGTAAGTTACTCTGCAGCAGTAGTGCTGGTTCTTGGAAGAGTAAGTGGAGGCCGTTCATGGATGTGTGCATAAATTCAATCATGCTGTCTGCATTCAAAAGATATTTGTTCTCTGGTGAATCTCTGTGTGCCTGTCAGAGGTGTCAGGAGAAAGTAGGTCATGAGTAATTGCCCAAGAACTGGAGGGTCTTTTCTGTTTCTCCTGTAGCTAGCATTGTTGCATGAATGCATTTTCAGTATTTCCCAATTGTTGCTTTCCTGGGCCTTCTCTCTTCTAGGAGCTCCTTGGGACCAAGGTCCCAGTTTTTTTCTTTGGCTTGCTCTACATCCTCCCCTGCTGTGTGCGCTGCCTGGTCCAGCGAGAATGAGCACTCCCAATTAACCATAAAAGCATCTGGGCACGTAATGCAGGCTCTGATTTCTGCTCTGTTCCAAACAAAAGCATGCAGTTCTTATGGTTGCAGTAGCCAAGGTCAAGTTTTCCCTTCTTTCCCCCTTTTTTCTTTCCAATGTGGCTCCAAAAAAGCACATCTGTTAGGCCCATAGAGGCATTTAGGATAAAAAATGAGGTGTCTATCTGACAATTATATAGGTGGATCTCAAATACATGAATCCTGCTTTCAGCACTGATTTTTGTTTTGGATTATGCCTTTGGTCCTCAAATATTATTTCCAAGGTGTAAATCCAAACTGATTTCAATAGGCTGCCATCTGCTTTTATAATTTTACATGACCGTTAAACATTTAAGCTGTTGTTTATAGTGTTTTTTTTCAAATATACTTTGTATTGCAATAGGAAAAAGAGTGGAGGCGGGCAAACACATCTCCTCCATCATCACTGTGCTTGCCTTCACTAAGTTTGGTGTTTTGTTGGGCGTTTCTTTAATGATAAAAGTGCAACAGTTTTGTGTGTTAAGATTAGGTAAACGAACTGTGTTTGTTTACAGAAATGAGTGATTAAATGACAAGGGTGTTTGACAGGTATGTCATTCACCTGCAGAGCATGGTCCCGACACCAGCAGTGCTACCCCAACATGCGAAAGGATGAGATTGTTCTTTGTTGACTCGTGGAGTAACAGCTGGGGTTGCTCGCAGTCTCCCGACCAGCATTACATTTTCAGGAATACCTTTATCGGGACGTAATGGCGGCCAACGAAACCACCTACAGAACGGTTTAAAGGGGCTCCGCACTCCGGCAGGTACCGGGAGAGCCGCCACCGCGCTCACCGAGCCAGGCCGGCCCCGGCCGCCCCCCCGGTCCCACACCCCGAGCACCCCGCCGGGCCCGTCCCGCTCCATCCCCGCTGCGGCGGGTGCGCACCTCCGGCGGCGGCCCGACCGGCAGGGG
>VZTO01012235.1:148451-176382 GCA_013400615.1 Syrrhaptes paradoxus
CCCGGCGGCGGCAGCGTGCACCCGGGCGAGGCGGCCACAAGCGGCTCCCGTTGCGCCGCCGGGGGCCCTCGCCGCCCGGGTCCTCCCACCGCCGTATAAAGCTCGAGGCCGGCGGCAGCGCCCTTCGCTCCTGGCCGTTGCGGAGGAGGAGCAGTACCCGGGCGCGGCGGATCCCCAGGCTCCTGTTTTTCCCCTCGTTTTCCATCCCCGCCCCTTCCCCCCACCCTCCCCCGCTCTGGGGGGCTGGCGGCGCGGGGAGCGGCGGCAGGCCGGAGGGTGCGGAGGGGGAAGATGGCGTGGAGCTGCGCCCGTCCGCCGCGCCGCCTCCTGCCGCTGCTGCTGCTGGCCCTGGCGCTCCCGGCAGCGGCGGAGCGGCGCCCCGGGACCGGGCCCGCAGGTGAGGCGCGGTGCGGGGGTTGGGGGTGCGATGGTCGGACCCACGGCGCGGTCCCCCGCGGTCTCGCCGCCCGTGGGAGGTGTGTCTGGGCGCGGGGAGGGTGGCGGCGGTGGGGATGCTCCGCCGGCCGGGCGGTACCGGCGCGTCTGTGCCTCATGGCTCGGTAACATCCGCCAGGAAAGGAAAAGTCTCCTGTCTCGGGTGCGGAGGCTGGGAACCGCCGCTTTCCCGATTTATTCATTTTTTTCCCCATCCCCCCCTCCTCTGCCCCGCGTTTTAAACGGCGGGCTGGACGCCGGGGCGGGTTCGGCTGTGCGGGAAGGGGGCTCCAGCCGGCGCAGGGCTCCCCAGGTAATTATGCCCCTTGGGGAAAAAAAAAAAAATTAAAAAATTAAAAAAATTCCTTAATGGGAAGTGAGAGTCCTAGACTGTATGCCCCCGCCCCGGTAAATTGATTGGCGGAGACAAGGTGTTGATGAACATGTTTTTCCAAGGCTGGGAAAAGCATAGCGTCAGTCCCGTCTCTGAACTGCAGCAGCCGCTGATGAAGTTTCCTACTTCATGCAAAAGTCAGATGGAGGCTTCGGTGCCCCTTCCCGTCCTACAGACAGAGGCTCTCTTGCTTTTTGTTCGTTGTGTTTTATAGTCACTTTAAGTTCATGGAGACAGAAGACAGAAAGCATTTTTACCTTCAGCATGTAAAATAAAAGAATCCATACAGGAAATTCCCTCAGTGAGGTGTCCAAGCACATGTATGTCCAACTATATGCCAAAACATATTTCTTGCTCTAATACTGTTTTACGGTCTGTACTTCTGATTTCTATTCTAGGCATCCAAAGGTATTTCATCCCACTAGATTATTACCACATGAAATCCAAAATAGTTTCATTTCTTGGCTTGTTGACTCAAGTGTGTAATCAAGTTATTTTTACTATCTAGCTTAATTTTCTTCTGGTGTGGAGAAGGAAGCTCCTTTTCTTGAGAAGCAAGTTCCTAATTTTGATAGGAAAACTGCTGGCTTGGTTGATAACTAGTGTAAAAAAATTTTTTTTATAACTGCTGTTGATGAATACCAGACTCTACTCAGTGAGCTTCTAATTTCCAGTTTTCTTAGTGCTTTGCTTCTTTTAGTCGTTCACAGGATTTCTCTGAAGGTTGTGGTGTGCACTGTAGCGCACAGTCTGTTGGGGTGTTACTGTTCAGCCTTCACTGTCCCTCGGAGGTGCTGTCTATGGGGACATGTTTTGGGTAGAGTGTTGAGCTCCTGTGTCTGTAGTCAGGGCAGTGAGATTGTAAGTTAAGTTCCTCTGGAAATCAGTTACTGTAGTTGCAGTTATATTTTCTCAAAAATATCTTTTCATAGAATGCTTTTTTGGACTATGTTTGAGTTGTTCGGTCTCAACCTGATAGAAGCTAATGGCTGGCGTGGTAAGGATTTTTCATTAATCTTGCTGGTGTTCAAAGGTGTGAAAAGCCAAGAGTGCGTAGTCCAGACAGCACTATATGATTCCTCAAACAAAAAATATAGACCGCTACATTTATATAAGCAATAAAAATGATGCTATACAAATTACAGTGCTAGGCAGTGCTGATATATTTATAAATAGCTGTTCACACAGGAAAATCTAAGTTCTTTTTAATTTAAACATTAGTAGCCTGAATTGTAGCGGGCTTTGCTGAGTTGAAACCGCTCCGTGAGTAGTTTGGTGACCCCAGACGCTGTCTGCTGTGTTACTTGGTTTTATTCCATTTTAACCCTTAAATGTTTTCCCTTGTCTGTCCTGTATTGCTTGAAGAGGGTCAGACCTCAGTGTGCCTTCAGTTCTGGAAATATGATTTTTAATTTCTAGTCACTTGATACTTTCAACTTGGTGTAGAGCAGCATGCAAAGATGCCCTGTCAGACTTTAAAGTGGTCCATCAGCGTTGCTTGCTTCAGGAATAAGCTGTAACAAGTGTCTAAAACTGGCTACCGAGCTGCATTTTCATTTCTTAATGAGACTTCACTGCTTTACTCGGGAAGGCTTGGAGAAGTCCTAGCGAGAGAACTGCCTGTCGCACAGCGGTGGTACTTGAGCAAGGAGCAGTCAGCGTGGCCCTGTGCAAACAAAAATCCCTCCTGTGCTCCTTTGCCCCAGCTTTGTTTCAAGCCATCACAGAGAAGAGCACTGTTCTGCTCTGAAACACTGACTCCTTTATGGTGAAGGTACAAAAGTTTCAGTGTTAAGACAACAGCGTTAAAATATTCCTGTTGCACGATACTTGTGGCACGCACGTTGCTTATCGTGTATTGCAGTCCAGGGCGTGTGGAGAGAGTGGAAAAGACATTTATCATCAAGCTAGGAGCAGACACTGCTCTTGGCCAACAGACGTAAATGATGTTCCCATTTAAAATGTTTTATTAATCAGCTGTTTGAACGGGAAATGGCTTCACTGCCAGGACACCGCCTTTGAGCCTGTTCCGCAGAGCGGCTGTGGGGAACTGGCCAGCTGGAGCGCGGCCGCGCTGAGGTGCTGGGGCCGCAGGTTGTAACGGCGGCAAATGGGTAGGTGTAGAGGTAGGCTCTTGGGTTTGTTGCTGTCTGTATGGGCTCTGAAATGTGAGGGGTGGGAGGGGGTTTGTCATGGCGGGGGCCCTGGCAGCGTGGGTGGCTCTCCAGAGGCAGCCTGGCCAGGAGGAGCTAGCTGCGTGGCTGGGAAGACCCCAGCAGCCTGGGTGGCTGTGGGAGCGCTTGGAGCTTTCTCCCACCCCAGAGTTCATCAAATGCTGGTCGCACAGGCTTCAGGCGGTGATTGCTGACTGCTCTGGCAGTGCGAAGACTCACCTGGAGATAAACCATGTGCTATTGACGTTTCTGTTGATTTTTCTGGGCCCAGTCAAAATGTTGCTGCGAGTGACAGTGAGCGATTGATGGGCCTGTTCCTCTGAGACACCTGTGGTGCACAAACAAGGGAATTTGGTCAGTTGACCATCTTCATGTACGAAGTACCGAAAGTCTTGGCCTACTCTGTGGAGGAGAGGCTGTAAGTACAGCACTCTATGCTGCCTTCATCTCTCTGCCCGATTTTCTGTTTCTTGCTTCTCTGCTGGTGCTACTTTTGCCCATCTTGTCACCACAGTACCTAAAACTGTTACATAAACCTGGGGATCGTTTAGGAACCTGCAGCCTCAGCGTGCACCACTTCAGAGGGGTAATGATCACTCGCATAAATACCTTTAGGCTCCAGTTTTGAAAGAAATGCTGAATAACAAATGAAACAGTGTGTAGTGGAGGGTGTATGTGTTTGCGAATTAGTTAAAAGCAGGTGACTTTGACTGTGGAGGTGCAAAGCAGCAAAGCTGTTCTTCTGTGACATATTTTTCCCTTGAAAATGCTCGTCCTTGAAGCCACCTAAAGTTGGCGGTTTTGAGTTTGTGGCACCTGGTTTAGAGGCTGCACAATGCCAGTCTCTGTTGCAAAATTTAAAAAAAAAAGGAGTTTTTTGGTCAGGCTTTTTTTTTTTTTCTGTAGGTGGAGAGAATAACTAGGCTGTGGAAGGAGGCCACAGTGGTGGATGTGACATTGCTTCTCTCTGTGATATGCAGTGGGGTTGGATGGGATCACTGTAGCTTTGGCTCTTAAATGCACTTCTACTTAAAACAGGAAAAAAATAAAATGGTTGTGATATTTATCATCAGTATTTGATGCTGTAGATTGCAGTGTAAGTGTATGGTGGAATGACCACCATGGTTATTTGAGCTGCAGGGGTTTTGTGTGAAACATGGTCCTATTAAGGATCTAAACTAACAGATTAGTTCTCAGGTTTTTCATTGGTGGCATATTCTGGAGAGTTATGATTTATGTCTGAGTTCTTGGCATTTTCCCTCACTGCTGCTTACTTAAGCAGAAGTGACACAGTCAGCTCATGGGGAAGTGTTTGGTTTGTCCATTGAATTAGTACTATTACGTTGGGTAATCAAAAGCAGTATATTTCCATTTGTGTGGAGCTGATAATCTGAAATATAAATTACTTGCTGCTCAAATTAATTCAGTTCTCGGGAATATTTAGTATGGTCACAACAAGGGTATTTTTGTTTTAATTTATGTCAGTTTCTTGTAGTTTTTGAGGGACCATTTGCAAAGTGAACAAGTTTGAAAGTGAAAAATATTTTTGTTCCTTCTTAATTTAAACAAACCCCAAATTGACTAAACAGATCAGTATCAGGAATGTGTCTGTATGTGTGGGAATGTTGTAGCTATAGAGAATAAATAACACTTAGTCATCAAGGAATAGCTGCTTACAAGCACAGCCTGACACCACAAGTGGCTTTGGGTGGTTTAATAGAACTGCTTCTGGAGTATTTCCTTAAGGTGAATTCAGTTTTCAAAATATGGATGATACTGGTCATGAGGAGGCTAAATATGTCAAGTCATGGTTTCATCCCAAATATTTTTTTTTCCAGGATTTGTAGTAGAAGGAAAACCAAACAAGTGACAAGTCCACTTTAGAAACAGTAAATCTTTTATTTGATGATCAGAGTAATCTGGCTTGTTCATGTTCTCAGTGTATGTGTGGTGCTGGTTTGCTTTTTTTTGTAAAATATTTTAGTGATGGTGGTTCCAACTGAGCACGGAGACTGCAGAAACTTAGGTGCCTATTAATTGTTGAAATATTTAGGTTATTGACAAATTATATAGGTGTTATATTTGATAATTTCATTCTGTTTCTGCTTGGACTAAAATTAAAAATACGGTGGATTACAGTATAATTTCTTTTAAAACACATGTCTATTTTTGTAATGAAGTACAAAGTAATTACAGACCAATTTCCTTAATAGTTTAAGGTTAAACAGTAAAACTCTACCTTGTCTTAAAGTATTACATTCAAATTTATAGGACAATTCTGAACCAAACTCCTTTATTTTAGTGGTTGGCTCACCAGCTCTCATGGTCTGCCCTTTGAAAGTATTCTAGGGTTCCTTCTTGGACAAGTTGCAAATCTGTTGATCCACTGTGGATCAATCATGGGGGGGAAAAAAAGGAGGATGGGGTAGGGAATACTTTTTGATGGTAGTTTTGATTCTTGCAATGTAACTATGAGTTTAAAGCTGACATATGCAGTATTTGTAATTAATGCAAACAAACTGTAAGGAAAAAGACAGAAGAATGCTAAACAAAAATAGATTTGGCATTTAAGTGCTGTTCCTCTGAGAATTAATTCTGTGCCTGTGGGTCTTAAGTGTTAATGTACTGAATGAGTCCATCAGGGGTTCTTGCTAAAATCAGATATCCAGAAGATAATCAGTACCTGATGGAGTTGCTTTTGTAAAAATTGATTGTCTAGCTTTAATTTTGTAGTTCTTGTGAAACTTTAATACAGCAATGTGTTTCTTTAGGCTATCCTCATAAGCTGCTTACTAATTCTGTTTTGCATCACTGTAAAGCAGTTGTACATGTCAGATCAGAACCAGGCCAATAAACTTATTAACTGAAGTTGCTGGATCAAGTGTTTGATGTTAGAAGCTTCTTTAAATATATATCATACATGACATGTCATGGTGTCTTGTGCCAGAAGTAGGACAGAAGTTTTTGGTGCTATTTCATGATTTAAAACTCTGAGTTGGGAAATACAGGTGGTGCCCTGCCTTGAACAAGTGTGGTATTTAATTTGCTTGTTCACACGGGGAAGGGGCCTTTGAAAAGTGTATTTTTTCCTTTTTCCAGGGTTACGTGGCCTGTGTTTCTGTTTGGAGAGTTTTGCATGTCCAGAATTTGGACGTAGGGCCAGATGTGAAGCTGTAGGGCAGCTTTTTCAAATGAACCGACTAGTCAGGGTGGTAGCATCCGCTGATGAGATGAACTGTGGTGCAGGCAGGAAGGACAGTTGTGTCTTCAGGACAGCTCCAGTCCCAGCTCCAGTTTCTCTTTTTTCTTTGTCTTTTTTTTTCTTCTTAAAAGCCAAGGCTAGTGTAAGGAGAAACTGTTATTGCAAATCTTAACTGCTAAGTTTCATTGATGGATTGATTAGCTGTTGGAAAATGGACTTTAACAATGCTTGGTGCTGTGTGCGACCGCTTCTGTTTAAACAGCTGAATTTGCTAAACAGCTTAAGAAGCAGCGTGCTCTTCGCTAGATACGTATTTATGAGAGACAGAGAGGGCAAGGCTACTAAAAGGCAGAAGCTGAGTAAAC
Organism: Syrrhaptes paradoxus; assembly: GCA_013400615.1. Lineage (NCBI taxonomy): Eukaryota > Metazoa > Chordata > Aves > Pterocliformes > Pteroclidae > Syrrhaptes > Syrrhaptes paradoxus. Next base: position 155,022 of record VZTO01012235.1, read on the forward strand.
TTTCTCACTTAGACAGCTGATGTTCATTGTGTCCTGCTCACAGCTGCACAGTCCCTGATGACAGTTTATAGCAGGGCCATCCAGTCGGTGCATTCAGCCAGACCCAGCCTGTGCCATGACTCCATCCGCTCCCACTCTCCAGAAGATTTTTGTGGTTTGATTGCTATCTGGGCACTAACAAACAGCTGTAACTTGATATTTTCCCTGCTTGTTGGGATGTTAGGCAGCTCTTGGAGGAGTTGCTTCATGCATGGCAATGATGTCATTTACAAACAGTTGATTTTCATTTTTTTTTCTTATCTGGGAACTAAGGAACGTGTCTTATCTTTGCTTTACTACAGAATAACTAAATAAATAGCAGGGTCTCATCCAAGTGCACTGAAGCAGATGGAAAAACTCTTGACTACTGCTGCTTGAATCTGGTTTTGTTCAGCTATCAAAATGAGGAAATCTTGTGTTAGAACAAGTGCAGGCCTGAGCACTGGCCAACACTGCGCCTGGGACTGACGCAGGTGATTGATGAGTGCACATACAGGTCTTAATGAGCTCTTGACTGTATATTGAATACTACTAAACTGAAAGGAAGTAAATTAAGAGCTGAGACAGAATTAGCCTTCAAGTGTTTTCTGAAACCAGTTGTATATTAATATTGGGAGTAACTGCTAGTCTTTGTCTGAAAGTCTGTGTATGTATATATGCATATACAGAAAAATAGTTACAGAGATATAGTCTGGGGGGTAGTTTTTTATCGTGTTGTGTGTTTTTTTTTTTAACTATCTTTATTAATTGGTTGATCATTTCCATGTAAACATTCTAGATGCTATATCTGTGTGACATCAGAAGTGATGTGATTAAAATACAGGAAAGTAAGCAGGAGCTCAACAGGCTCGCCATTGCAGTCAGTATGCATGGAAGAGGGAAATACCTGTTCACATCCTGTTGCCTGTGAATTAAAGCATGAGAGAATTTATTTGCATGAGAAATATTCAGTATTTTCATAACAAAATTTAGATTCTAAAATGCACAGTTGGTACAGCACTGTTCAGCTCTTCATACATGGATTTAGATTGCAGGTGGTGTTTAACAATAATGGGACTCTGAATGGTAAGTCTCTTTTCTAAGTCTTGGAAAACTTCAGTTTGGATTCAGTTAGCGGAAAAGGGAAAAGAAAGGGAAATTTTAGTGTCCTGTCTGGGGGCTGTGTGTTAGCAAGTGCTAATGTAGCATAAATTCTATATAATGAGAAAATTCAGAGCAGCTCTTGCTCACTATTAACATGCATTTCTGCAAACCCAGCTGCTTTGTTCCTTTGAAACATGAGGAGAACCCTGTAACAGGCATCATTTACTGTGGCTGAGGGAGTTGCAACAGTACCAGTATTCAAAAGTAATTGAAAATGAGAAATTATACATTGTATATTTCTTATCCTAGACAGCTTCTGAAGACTTCCTGCCTTTACTAGTTCTGTTCCCTGGCTTGGGTCAGTGTTGGGAGTTTGGATATCAGTATTACTCTGTAACTTCATCCAAGTCTACAAATAACCTTGAGGAACACAGGAAGGATTACCCACAGAGAGCTTGTGCATTGAGTGATCCATGATAACCATAAATGCCAGTTGTGGTCATAAACTGTTTGCAACAGTTCATAGGCTGCAGTATTTTTTTTTTTTTCTGCAAGTTGCACCATTTGGAGGATAAGTTGGTAGCAGAGGTGAAAGCTATGTACTTACGTTCTGCAATAACCAAAAGACAGACTTCTGTTTGCTTTAATATGTCTGGTTTAAAGTGAGGAAGGTACAAGTCTGCCAGTAGCTAGCCAAGAAGAATCTTGTACTTTTTTGGAAATTACATAAATAATGTTTGTGCTGCTCTTCGTGTTTTGCAGTAAGACAGGTATGTATTGTAGTGCAGTGATTAACAGGTTTGTGACACAGAGGAAAACAGACCAAACTTTCATCAGAGTTTGTACAGAAAGGTCCGCTTCTTCAAAATCTGGCCTTATGATTTCTTTGAAGCATTGGTTCTTAGAAATCCATCTTTCTCACACAAGAAAGAGTATTGGTATAGGAAATCAGTATGTACTATGTGTTTGGCAACCCATGACTGTTCTTAGCTTGCTATCTGTTAACTCTAATTTAATAATTTATTTTGAATCTCCTCACTTTTCAATCTTTCTTGAGATTTTCAAGCATATTTTGTCCTCCCTCCAAGGATATTTTTTAACAACAATCCAACCATGCTATTAAATTGCAGAGGATCCAATCTTCCACCGTGACCGTGGATATGGTTAAGGGGACTTGGAAACCAGTTTGCTTCTCTGGGAAGCAGTAAGCTGTGGGATGTTTGCATGCAGCAAAGTGTGCTGTGCAGAACAGAGGTTGACTGCATAATACAAAGATCAGATTAAAAAAAAAAAACCAACAACAAAACAGAACTTCCAAATATGAAGTAGTACTGTTTATGCACCAGTCGTCTTTCCCCCTCCTGGAGTGTAATGCACATTTCTTTCCTGAGAAAAAAGATGACCGTATTTGCTATTTCAGCACATTGTCATGTTTCTAAAGAATCTTGGGGGGAAAATAAACAGTTTTTTGATGGCTCTGTCTTTTCCCTTTTAATGCCAATAGTTTTATTTGACCAGGAATTCTTCTGTTGGCTTAGTTCTTTCTTTGACCATATGTATGTCATATAAACTGAGCCTGAGTAGATATATATGTTTAAAGTTTGTGTTTTTCAAGATGTGTACTTAAGATCTTCTTTGTTTGCTGCTAGATTATATTAACCAAGTGTATGTATGTATATATAATCATGGTTACATCGCATGTGATGAGTTCCTCCTGTCTCCAGCTGTTTGACATCTTTTCAAAGTAAGTGGATTTTCAAAAGTTTTATTTGACATAGAATCTTAAGTTTAGGCTGTAACTTCAATTTATAGAGGAGAAAGTAATCAATTTTTCTTTTGAGGAGAATAATATTGCCTTTTTGAGTGATATAAGTGGAAGATTGTGCTAAAAATGTGGGTTTTGAAAATGCTCTTTGATATTTCAACTTTTTAGTTGACTTAACAGTTCTTTGGATTTTGAACATACAGTCCGAGTCCATATAAGCAGGCAAGTGAAGTTGCTATTGGCACCATCATTGACCCTCTAGCTATCTGCAGAGCTTCAACATGGCTCCAAAGCATATGGAAGAATTGGTTCTAGTAAAGTCATCAAAACTGCATGGAAAGAGAATTGGTTATCGTGCCTGTAATGACTCTCTACAATATTGTGTAGCCCAACGATCCATTTCAGGTTTTTTTTGAATGCTTTCTTTACTATGCTGGGCTTAAACCTTGGGCTGCATTATTTTTAAAAGCTCTTTCACAGTTTTTGCAGTTAGTGGTGAACTCACTGTTATGTTATTCAGTTTTATGGAGGAAATGGCAATTGGGCCTATAAAGAAGATACTTTCCAAAAGGCTTTATATCAGCCATTTTTTTGGATCTTGGTAAATTTCATCTTATTCAGAAGATATTGTAGAGTATTTTACATTTTCTAGGTTATTTTCCAGAAATACAACTCATCTGTTAGAGAAATTAAAGGAGGTTAGTTGTATAGTGACATTGTATTCCCAAAGAGTGTTTAAAGTTTTATTCTTGAGAATTTACCAGTTTTATCATGAAGTTATGAGAAACTATAAATCTTGGATCCCAGTTACGGATTATGCCTTCACATACTGTAAGCTGACTTGCACACAGCTAAACCTGCACTGTTATCCTTTTATTTGCTAACTCAATGGTGGTGTACTTAATATGCTTACCAGGGCAATGGTATTAAAATGGCATGTTCTCCTAACAGGGCTGGTGACATGCTGGAAAGCACCCACCAGGAGCTTCTGGTGTGCAAGCAGCTACGCTGAGGGCAGAGTTGAGGACTCTGATTTCTCCTCCAGGCACAGAATTATTCCCTTTTTAGGGGAGCAGAGTGGACGGGAAGGTCAAGGAAACTGATAATTACGTTTTGTTTCTAACTCGGAGTACTACAAAAGATTCAGAAGATGGATTGTGTTGATGGAGCATGTGCTTTAGGTGAGGTATGTAAGGAAGGAGAATAAACTTGTTGGGGAAAATACCTCTAGTTCGTCTGCTTGTTACTGGCTGAGTACAGAAGTTGGAAGGGAAAGTGGAATGGCCAAATCAGGACTTGTAAACCTACATGGGGTAGGTTGCCTGCCTTGGAAATAAACAGGCATCCTGAAAACTTTACTGCAAAAACAAACAAGCTTTTTTTATCCTTTTATTTTCTTTCTTTTTATTTTTTTTAACAGTTAATCTGTGGATACAACAAATAATAATGGAAATGCAATCAGAAGCCTGCCATTAGTTGGGGCTGTTTCCTGTCACTCTGACAGCTACTTCTCAGTTCAGCTTACTTTTGAACATTCCTCATTACTGTGCTTTTGAAGTGTGGCAGGAGGAATCTGGTTTGAGAAAATTTTCCCAGTTGCATTGTGCTTTAGTGCATCTCTCCAGTGATGGAGAAGCATGGTTCTATGTGGTGTAAAGGCAAGCTAAATGGAGTCTGTGGGTTGGTTTGTTGTTTGGGGTTTTTTTTTTGTGTTGTGTTTATTTTTTCTGTTGGTGGGAATATGTGCCCTGTTGATCTCCACAGTCCAGGTATCCATCTTATCCGTCTTTGCTTCCAGGTATCTGCCCAGCCTATGCCTTAGATTAAGGCCATGCAGATCACTGCCAAGGTTACTACCTGAGCTTTCTTTGACAGAAGATGTGTTTTTCAAATTTTTTTTTTAACATCCATGGAGGTATTCCTAGTATGCTTCCAGCTCCAAAGCTTTTTCCATGGTCTCTGGCAAAATTTTTATTTGCTTGCTGGAAATCTTCAGTGAATTTTTTGTAATTGTACATCTGTTTGCTCATTTAGTGGAGAGGTCAATGCACATTGTTACTCCATTGAGCAGTTTTGGGTAGGACACAGTCTGCAAGTGGAAAAGTGGACTGTGTTTTATGTAGGCACTAGAATGTGGATAAAACCGGATTTTCAGGAACCAAACATCTTTTGTTTACTGTTGCAAGAGACTAGTTTTAAAGAGAGATTTTAATGGCATAATGTGGTACCATGCACAAATGTCCTTTGATCCTGTAGCTCACTCCTACTCCAGAGAAGTCCACAGTACTTGAATGCAAGGACTAAATGTCAGCTCCCGTGTGGCTGGGAGAAATATCCTCAGTTTTGGCTGCTGTGAAGCTACTGTACTAGTGCCCGCAACTCCCGGTTGAAATTATGTAGTAATCTCTGTTAGTGTTCGTTCAAGATAAATAAGAACCATGTGGGTGTGTGAGGAATGACTGCAGTTCTTTGCATACTACTTTGCCAAGGTACAAGGAGAGAGGTCACTTACAGCAGCCCTGCTATGGCAATTCCTGACTGAGACCTTGCCAGGCAATTCGCTGAAGACAAAGGCTTTGGCTTATAGTTCTTACTTCTGGAAATAAATATTGATGATGCAGTCAGATCCTTGACAGTAGCAGCACAAAAGATTGAGTGAAAGAGTGAGATGTTTTGATAAACCTTTGCTAGATTTCTGAATATGTTGTGTGTGCTCTATATGCAGTGTTGTCTTTCACAACTTGAGTGCTTAAGGGTTTCCTAATTTGCATGAAAAAAATGAGTTGTGTTTGTCACTGGATATACTTTTCTTGGCCAAACACATGCTCTCTCAGGTTTGTTTTCAAAACACAACAGCTGTTTTATGAATGTAACTATCAAAAAGCTGTCTGGAATAGTTGCACTCTGGTAACTTCAGTGCCCTCATACCTGGCTTGAAGCTCTTCAGAGATTTTTTTTTTTTTCATGCCTTCCTGTTCAGCTTCAGTATAGGGTTTGTGTTTCCTTTTTAGACAAACTGACTTTACTTGTGGAAATAAATGCCAAGCTTGGTAATCCCCTCCAGTGACTGCCAAGATGCTTCTGGCAGGCTGTGTGCCGGGGCAGCCCAGCCTCACTGGGCAGCTGGTACTCTCTGTGGCATCCCAGTACCCTGCGGTGGGGAGGCCTGTGACCACCTGCTGTGTTCTTGGTTTCATAGATAGTTGCATTTTGAGGATGATGTTACTGTTGGTTAGAATATATTACTGAGACTCTGTATCTATCCCCTCATGTGAGGGGGATAGTCAGAAACAGCATGACTGAAGTCTATATATAAGATCATAGAGCAGTACTCCTTCAGGTATACACCTGGGTGGATGGCAAGGCAAGGATTCCTGCCAGAGTGGATGGTGAAGCTGTAACTAGAATTCATTGTGGGGTTTTTGTCAAGACTGGGAATTTTGCGGCTCACTTGCAGGGGAGTACTGGGCCACAGTGGTGACTTGGGGAATGAGTAATTGCAGACAGCTTTCCACTGCTGTGCCTAGGTCTTCATTGCACAGCTGGAGCTCTGGAGCACAGCGATGCTGCTGGATACTCTGGGCCAGTCACTCAACTTCTCAGTGCGACATTTGCATGTGACAGCCTGAAGGAAGGGCTCTGGTGCTGCACAAACCCTCTGCACTGGTGGGGCTCTTCATGGAACCAAACCTCCTCTGTACAGCAGGAACGCTGTGGGTGGCTGCAGCTAAAATAGATGTAGCCAAGCACATCCTGAAGTGGAAACAGCACTTGGCTAAACCTTCTCCCCTTGGCATCTCTGTTGTATTTGCACATTTACACTTTTGTGAGTTCATGAAAGTCACTTTGTATTTGTGTTACTAGACGCAAATGGGACAGGTGTTCTAAGGGGTTGTTGTACCTAAATGTAGCAAACAAGGAATAGACTTTTTCAAAGCAAATTAAGTTAAAAGATTGAAAAGAGATTAGCAGAAGTATTTGCTAGTCATAAGCATTCTTTTCATTCACTTCCACAGGAAGAAACAAGTATCTCCCATGCTATGCTTAGTGGAACTCTGCCAGTAAAACTGGTGCGAGTTGTCACATCTAAATAAAGTCACAGGAGCCTACAGGAATTACATCAATATTTTTTTGATGATTTACTAGCTAGAAGAGAATGGTGCTGCTTTCCTCATTTGATTAATAATACCCTCTATAATGTGCCAAGGTCACTATCATTTGATGCACTTTGCATTGTTTCTCCATACACACTATAGATGGAATAAAAGCATGTTTCTCTGCTCTATGGTCAGATACAGATTATTAAAAAAAAACCACCACAAAACACCCAAAAAAGCCTGCTGCTCCCCAAAAAACCTGTAACAAAGACTAAATAATCTGTAAAGAATCTCAAACTCTAAAGGGACTCTAAATGCTGTAATAACATTTCTGCTGCACTTAAAAATTATTTAAATAACAGATGCATCTAAAATTCTGTGGTGCAGCAGAGACATGGCAATAAATCCTTTTAAACCTATTCATCTGTAATTTTTAAAAAACCTGACCATTGGCAAGTATGTTAAAACCAAAATGTTTCCAATGTGAATAATACCTTTATAAAAATGCCTTCCTCTTTTTTCTATGTCTGTAAAAAAACCTGACTCGGGAGCCTACTTAGGTTGTTTCATTGGCTGTAAGTGTGATACAGGTTCTCTTGTGGTTTCACGTCAATGTCTTTTGCTTGCCAACTGTACTTGCATGTTAATTTAATACTTACTTTGACTTAGTGACTATGGGAGGAATCTGATGCAGCCCACATGTCATTTACATAATTTTGTCCAGTACAGATTTTTTTGAAGTCCTTGGTGTTTGCATTCCCCAGGAAGGTGTAGGTGTGAAATATGTCTTTCCCCAAACCAGCTTCCACAGTTATAGTCAGTGCTTGACCAGCCACCTAGGAAACTTTAAATAGTGGATTCACTTGGCTTGACAATGCAGTCTGGTATAGTCAGATTTTTCCAGCTCCCTCTAATTTGAAATTGCAGTGCTTGAGCAAAAAACTGATCATAATTTACTGTGTTGCATAGAGAAAAATCTATTCTCTGTCTTCAGTTCTGTTTTAGTCATAGTCTAAGATACCATGTTCTTTATTCATTCTGTGGTCAGTTCTGTAGAAATAATTTAGATTGCATGACCTTTAGAATAAATAATTTTGAAGGCACTGGACTATTATTGCTGGGTTTCTATCTATGTGTGAGTCAGTGTGTCTGTGAGTGCATTGTGCTGGAATCTTCTGTGGAGGTTCTCCTGCCCTTCTGAGATGTACTCATGGGATTTTCTTCTGATTCTTGCCTACAAATGACTTCTAGCACTTAAGTGAGAAAAAACTTCTAAAACTGTTTTCTCAAAATTTTGGGGTGTTCAAGTTGAGTTGATGGAAGCATTTCAAGTATTTCTAGTTTCTTCTTGCTGTGTGTTGTATTATAGGAATGTCAGTCTGAGTCAGTAGAGCCAGCAGTTAAAATCTTCACTGTGACTGTTGAGCAAAAGGAGCACCCCCCCCCCCAAAAAAAAAAAAAAAAAAAAAAAAGCTGTGGCAGGATTTGAGAGAAATCCCCCAAATTGTGCATGGTGGGGAGGGCAGGTAGAAATGTTGTCAGTAGTTGAAGAATTTGGGCAGTGTCAGATAAAAACTGCAGGAGCACTGCTTGAGGCACAGAAGATTTTTTCATGGAGTAGGGACTGGGCATATGATGCTTTCCCTGCTTAAAGGTTACATCAGTTCAAGGAGTGACTAGGTAAGGGCAAGGTCACGAACTAGACTGGGTGTTTTGGAATATACAGAAACCCCATCCAGGTAAGGAAAACCCGTAAACTAAGACTGATAGAAAAAGCAAGAGAGCATCATGTATGCTTGTCTTATCCTTGCCCTTCCTCATATATGCTGTTACAGCTGCTGTTGAGAATGGACTGGCCAGACCACTGTATGACCCGGTAGGAGTGTTCTTGGAAGTGACCTGTTGACTGGGGCTGAATCTAAGCCTTCTTTCAGTGGAAAAAATACCAGTGGCTCCTGAGACTAGTCTTCGTAGTTTGCCTGCTGTGGCTAATTTAGGCAGACTTGAATTTCATTAGTACAAGTGGTTTTTATGTTTTTCTGCAAGCTATGTCTGTGCTCCTATAGGTATTTTTGCTTGACTGAGTAGAGGTACACAGAAGTACCCTGCTACTTGTCTGTGGAGCATCACATAAGTAACTTGCAAGGTGCATTTCTTCAAAGTGGGATCCAGATCATTAACTTGTGTTTCAATTTTGCTGGTGTCAAATAAAAAATGGCAAGCAGTGATTGATGTGGGTGCACTCAGGATGACACCTCAGGTGTCTGAGGGCTGCTAAGTCTGTGGTGGTGGATGAGGCTAAAGGGTTAATGTGACTGCTATGAAAGATAACACATGTTACTGTGCTGGTGGAGATAAACCCAGAGGATGTTTCCTGGGAAAAGTGAAGCAACAAGAGGCACAGTGTCTGGAATGCTCGTTAGAGATGATTACTTTCACTTACTTTCTTGTAAGGATTGATCTCATGGGCTCTGTTTAGAGGGCAGCTGTTGCTTGAGCCTCAGTCCAAACTGGGGAACTTCAATGTGCTATGGGATCCAGGCTGGTCTGATTAAATACCTGATGCTGGATGGGGATACTGACTTTCTCATAATTTTGAATTAAGTACCTCGATAATGCAGCATATAGCACAGGGTGCTGAATGTGGTTAAGTAGTTTAATTGGGAAGCTGTTTAGTGGGAATTCATGGCCTCATTTGAACTCTGTCAAAAGCCCTGGGATGTGAAAAGGAGACTGGTTGCGTGGTCATTTGCCTGGATGCAGTAAGAGGGCAAAATTAGCACTGCTATAGTTTGCAGAGGCTCTGAATAAAAAAAAAAAAAAAACAAAACTCTTGCTCTTTTGTCTCTGCCCAAGGACTTAAAAGCTCTAAACGCTGACTATTGGGGGACTGGTTTCCATGATCAGGGTTTTTTTTTTTTGCCCTGAAGGATGTGAACTTCTTGCTTTTAGAGGAGTTACTGAGGTTGGGTGAAGTTCTCTGGTACCATTCAGTCCTGTGATAAGGGTCACAGGATTAGCTCAGACTGAAAAGTAGTAGGTTATTTTTGTTTTGAAGATTCCTTCCTGTCCAGTAGTTGTACTAGCTTTGTTTTCATGTCTTGAGCTGGTTGTTTACAGTGTAGGTAGATTTCTTTGCTTCCTCTTCCTGAGGATAATTTTAAATACAGCTCCTGTGTCCACAGCAGGTCTTGTTAGATAATGTCTCATGTCTATGATATGAGAGTGCATTTGCCTACTCTCTTTGAACAAGATGCAGGCAAGTCATAAAGCTCCCCTATCCAGTGCTGTTCAGTGTTTATTTTTTGTTATAAACTGTAGCCTGAAAACATATTAATACATGTTACTTCTTTTTCTCCCTCAGATAAACTACTAGTTTTTACTGTAGCAACTAAAGAAACTGATGGCTTTCACCGTTTCATGCAAACTGCAAAGCACTTCAACTACACAGTAAAGGTATTGTATGTTTTCATACCTAATATTCATACTATACAGCCTTCAAAACAGAAACAGTGCAACAGTAACTGAAGTTGCATTAGCTTCCTTGCATGCTGGGGCAAAGTAAAATGATTACAGAGCTCGGGGGGCAGGCAGGGCACTTGCATTTGGCCCTGCTGCTGTCCCTGTTGCTTACTTGCTGGTTCCCCTCTGAATGACCATGGGAGGGTACTTCTGCTGCTGCCTTAGGAACTGTTTTACAGTTCAGTAGCTATTGTAGTCAGTGTCCTCAGTCATTTAAAGGTTCTGTCATGATTTATCATATAGCCTTGCTTTTTGTTGCAGCTGATTTTGTTTGCATGAATACTTCTGGAAGCTGCACTGCACTCAAAGGGCTTTGTATGTCTCCTCCCTCCTTAAACAAGGCTGGATCCCTGCTGTGGAGAAGGAGGGAGGGTCACAACTGAAAGTTTCACTGTGTTTCAGAGAATTACAGGTTCCTTGGAGAAGACAAAACATTTCTGTCATTCTTGCCAGCCTTTTCTGTCTTGTTTCACATCTCCGTGTGTCCCGTACTGAGGTTGTCCTCCATGTGGCCTTGGGGGGAAAAGGGAGGGCACTAACCTTTTTCTAAACTTTCCCCACAAATTTGTTCTGCAAGAGAAAATCCAGGAATTCAGATGGTGTTATGAAATTTTTCTGCTTACTTACTAGTGTCTACACTATAAATAGGAACTTGGATCTCTGAAGTTTGGCTTCTACTGCTGAATTTGGAGAACTGAGGGAACCTTTCCTAATATGATAATGCTGTACTAAAGCACCCGAGAAGCCTGAACTCTGGATACATCTGTTAGCTTTGCAGATTTATCCAAAACATCATGCAATATAGTTCTTACAGGTTTTGTAAGTTCCAAAAGCATTATGCTTAAAACCCAGAAAAAGTTCAAGGGTTTTTTCTTTTTTTGAGATTTAATTCACTATAGTGCTTGGCTAAGGAGGAGTTTTGTTTCGTGGATTTTAGCAACCAGCTGTGTATTGGGAAACTTATCCTTTACTTGTACCAAAGTGTGCTGGAGGGATTTCAGACAGACTGGGGCTTGCAATTTGTATTAGAAATACCCTGATCCACCAAGGTCTCTTGCACTTCCTGTTCCTGAAGTGATGACATTGACTTTAACGGTCTAATTCAGAATGTTTTTCTAATACAAATTCTGAAATAATTATTAGCTGTCTTATTCCACCCCCCCTTCCCCTCCCCCCCCACCGAAGGACACACATTTGAATAAATGGTGGTAGCAGGCAAATGCTTGATTCTTATTTGGTTAAGAAATGTCTCTCTCATGTTTTTGCAGTGATGTAATTGTGCTGAATGCTGCTTCAGACATGGAAAACTTACGGTGCTGGAAATGCTGGCTTGCTATGCTTTACTGTGTTGCTTCTGCTTTAACATCTGTTTTCAATAAGGGTGTGCTTTAAAAAGCCTCTTGTTTTTGGATACTAGCAAAAAGTGCTTTTTTTCTTATTGCAGGTACTTGGAAAAGGTGAAGAGTGGAAAGGTGGCGAGGTGCCTAACTCTATTGGTGGAGGGCAGAAAGTTCGACTGCTGAAAGAAGGCATAGAAAGCTATGCTGATCAGGAGGACTTGGTTGTAATGTTTGTTGAATGGTGAGCAAACCTGGCTTGTTGCCTTTACATTTTAAGTCTGAGTAGGCATGCAAAAGTGGCTGCTGTGACATGCTGAAAGTTGCGTGCTGCTTTTCCCCCCTCACTGTTTATTTGAGAGAGTTTGCTTCCATTTTTCTCCATTCATAAAAACAGTAGATTACTCTTGGAGCAATTGTTACTTTTTAAACGGATTTACAGATATAAGAGTTGTTCATAGTTCTGCTGCCTCAAGGGGGTAAAAAAATGTTATTGGGAGCTGACAGGCTTTTAAGCAAGTGTTTGTCCTCTCCATGTTCAGCTGTGGTGAGGGCAGGACGTGGTTGTGGGCTGGGAGTGTGGAATGGCAGGGGGGAGCAAAAGCAGCTCCAGAAATGAAGTGGCCAGTAGGGACCAGAGCATGCTCTTGTTCCATGAAGTAACAGTGATATGGAGGAAGCTGGAAAATGGGCCCCTGAGGAAAGCACTTAAGAGGAGAACAACTTTTATGTGTTAGAGAACTGAAACAAGAGGCTTGTTGCCAGATACACCCCTGGTGCCTGTGCTGTCTGTGAGATGGAAGGATGGAGAGACAATGCTGATGGAGGTGCCAGATTATAGTTCATAGCACAGCTGTGCTTGAACATCCTCACTGGAGGCCAGATAGGTTTCTCCCTGTCACAGAGAACAGGGAGCTCAAACATGTTCAAATCCCACTTCTTCCATTGCTTCTCTTTTTTTTTTCCTCCTCCTCCTTTTGTTCCTGTGACAAGAGCATGCTCAAAGCAGCTAAGAATCTAGCTCACACTAGCTGCCAAGCTCTTCCACACTAGCGTTAACCAGAGTGGGATCACAGCTCTAGAAGAATCACTGCAAGGAAGGTATGGACCGAGTCTCGAATCAGAGACGTGAAGCCCCAGTTGCAGACAGGTAGCCTTGGGGAATTAGCTGAGTGCAAGCATGGAGAGGTTCGTGCAGGGGTTCATGCTGCTGTCACCAGATCATGTTGGAATGTCTGCTCCAGAGTTTTTTTTCAGCTTTTAACCTGCTATTAATTAATTTATTTATTTTTAAAAATTTGACAGCTGAAGAATTTTAAGGACCCATTTGCAAGGTAGAGGTTTGGCGGATTTGTACAGCAGATATCGTCAGAGAAAGTGATCTGACAGTGGTATTTACTGCAAAGTTCATTTGTTGTTTTCCATAGGTTACGAGTTTAGGAAAGTTGGAGTAGCCTATTAAACTAGTAGCAAACTGAAAGATGCTACTCAGTTTTGGTTTTTTTTTTTTTTTTTTTTAATTTTACCACTTGTGATAAGTAGAAGATAGAGCTAGGAGGCCAATGTCTAAATCATCTAAACCAATTTATGAACAGGCTTCATATGGGAAACTTATGCTGAATATTTTTGTTGTGTGCTTAATTGACAGTAAAAGTAACAGAGTTTGGAGGTACACATTCAATTTTTGAATTTTTTTTCTTGTTGACTTAACCAGTTTTGCATTCTGTAAGTGGAAAAAGTATCCTCCTAAAAGTAAATATATTATGTGTTTGTTTATAGCGTTGTCTTGCTGATCATGCAATAACTGAAACTTTTTAAGATTAATTTGGGAGGTTATTTTGTTCTTTACTAAGCGCTCAGATGAATCAAATGTTTCCCAGACATTTGCTGCTTACATTGGATTTCTTTGTTTTCAAATTGTTATCCTGATTCATCACCATTTTCTCCCTGTATGGTAAAATATGCAAATTTGTTATCACATTTGGGTATAGCTCAAATTCTTCTCCAACATAACTTCCTCTCGAGAGGCAGGCTGTCTGCTGGCCTAGATGAGAGAGTAGAGAACCATGTGTGTCGAAGTGTAGATATCATAATCTTTCTTACCAGGAAAAATCGCAGGATTTAAGGCCTCTCAAATTCTTGATGTCCATAATCCCTAATACCTATTGATTAAAATCAGGTGGAACTGATTCCAGATAGGATGAAAAAATAGTTTGCTGATTCCAGCATTATATTGTAATTCTACTGAGCTTTTCCTTTACCGGAATCCCGGTTTGCAATTTAAATGTTGATCAATGTAGCAGTAAGCTTGGAAGAGACAAGTATAGTGAACTTCCTTTCTTTTTCAAGTGTTTTTCATTATATTCATTGTGAAGCATTTGGAATATTAATCTTGGGGGCAGGGAAAGGAAATATCTGGTTTACTTACTGTAGCTAGGGAAATAATTTCTAGTGAACTGTGCACCTAACAAACTTTGCTTCTTGACTTTTTTTTTTTGACAAGTTTTTTTACATGGCTCTCAATTGTGGAAATAGTTTGAACTTCTGTGGACAGCTTGTGTCTAAGTGCAGATAACAAAACGCTTTGCCTGCAGATGCAATGCTATTTAAATTAGGCTTGTTTTTGCAAGACCCTAACTTTGAACCATTTAGGATTGAACTAGCTAATGGCCAGTATAGACTGGATAAAATGGTTGATGCTGTGACTGTTCATAAAGAACTCCCCCAGCCTCTGTTTCTGTTGTGGAAGAATTTTGAAACCTCTCTGGTTTTGGTGTGTGGTGTTTTTTTTTTTTCTTTAAAAAACATTTATGAGAATGTAAGGGATAACTACATTTTCTACATACCTCAAAATGGTTGAGGTGTGATCCTGGTGGGGATACAGTGTAAATGAAAAAATGACTGTGTGGCTGAACAGTCCAGTTCAGAGGCATAAGACCTGAATTGCTGGTTACCTGTAAGTGCTCTCTCGTTTGTATTTTCATAGAAAACTTTGAGCTCTTAGCCTTCAGCTCCAGTAGTAACAAGTCCTTGTTGTTATAAAAGTTGTATGTTTAATTCTGGAGGACCTGACCCACCACCAGCATTTCCCTGTGTTGCTGGGAGCGCTGGGTGCATAGCTGGGGTTCTTTGCTGCTGCAAAAGAGAAGGAGGGGTGGGTTGATTCCAGCCCCAAGCATCTGCTATCTGGGAGCTTCAGGAAATGGGATTGGAGTTGTGGAAACTTGCTCTTTTTTTGCGTGGTTTTTGTGTGCTCCACCGCCCCCGCCTTGCTTTCTACTTAATCAGAAGGATTTATGAAGAATAAATAAGACTCTCTGAGCTTTTCCAGCTTTCCAAGGAAGCCTGCTTTTTCCTAGATATAGTCTCTTTTTCTTCTGTGTCAAATTTTGAAGGCCTGTTTAAAGTAAGTCCTGTGCATCTCCCATAATAACAGTGTAACTGGAACCTGTTTTGTGATGGTCTTACTAGTGTAGACCTGAGGTGAATCCTCTGTTACAGTGGGAGTTGAGTGCTGGATAGAGTGAGCATAATCTGACATAGCAGGTAAGCAAGACAGGTGGTGGAGTTACAGGTTTTAGTTTGACTCTAGAAGTTTTCCTGGTGCCTAGAGAGAAAAGCAGGAGCCTCATGAACCAGCTGCTGGGGAGACTGCCAGCGAGGGGCAGAAGGTGGAGGTCCGGCCCGGGGAGGAGGTGTGGTGGCAGAAAGTCACCTCTTGGCAAAACAGAGGGCCATCAAAATTAGTGAAAAACATAGGTTCATGCTGGATTCAAACTCCTGCATAATATTCATTAGTGTGTAAAGTTTACAATAATTGGTAATGCAGTTTAAGAGCTCTGTGTTGTGCTTTGTATTATAGACTATGCTGTATTAAATAGCATATCCCTTTCCCAAGCAGAGCCTGTGGCTAGCCCAGCATGTTGCTCAACTTTGGCTTTCTTTTCCAGAATGACAGTCCTTGGAAGCAATGTTCCAGGGGTGTTTGGTTCCTTCCCGCAGCTGTAAGTCATTGCAGCAGCAGCACTAACTTGATCAAAGAGGAGAAGTGCAGCCTGCCATAAGCTATTAAGTTAAAGCCTCAGACAAATCTCTGTTTTTGTCTGTCTTCAACTTGTCTCCTGTTTCTTGCTTGTTCTTCAGGCTTCTTCTGGCTTTGAATCGGGCTACACCAGTTGAATGGAAAAGGGAGGGAAGTGTATTCCTGTGTATCTGGGCAGAAACAGGCAGTTTTTGCAAAACTGGGGAAGCTCCAAAATGTACAATGTTTTTTTTATACGTTCTTCTGCCAAAGTTACAGAAAAATGAAACGGTGAGAGTTTTCAGAAATCACTTACTTTGTATAGACTACATAACACACTTCCTCTCCAGGGTTCATACTTTGCTCTGTGGTGGAAATCTATTTCTCTTTTGCATTTGTAAGCCAGCTGTTGTGCAGTTTTCTTAGGCCAATTGCATGAAATCCCCTTTGAAGAAAGGATGCTTTAAATAACTTCAGAACTGTAATAAAGAAGTACTAGAAGTCAGTAATGGTTGATATGTTGGCACTATGGCTGAGCAATACATTGCAGTGCAAAAAGTTCTGTTTACTGCAGGTGGGGGTACTGCTGTCTTTCTTAGCCCAGCTTAAAAGACTTTGCAAGAACAAAAATCTTGGTCGGGGTTAGACCCTTTGATTTTTGGTAGCTGTACCATTCCTTTGCCCTATGGCAGGGCTGGTGATTTTCAGTTACTGAGGTAGAGGTGTGGAATAAGAATATACCTGCCTCCAGATGCAGAAGCTGCGAGGCTGAGATGCTGCCATTAACTCCAAATATTCCGCTGCTTCAGCGGGAGACATGGTTTCAAGCTGTGTAAAACGAACCTTCAAGTGGTTTGCACATCAATGCTTTTAAGTGTAGATCTCAAGCACAAACAAAGGAACCTTATACTCGGAATACTTTAGTCATTTATACGTATTTTGAGGTATTACTTTAATTGTGGTTTAATAGCAATAAACTATTAGGCTGGTGATACTACATTCTTACGTGAACTTTGACAATCCTGTGCATGTTTCTTTCTGTTTTGGGGTAGTGTTGGCCTTCAGCTGTGAGTAACTGCTGTTTTTAGAGGTGAGCCCTCCACCTTTAGATCTTTGTCCCCCATAGGAGTTGGGAGTCAAATCTGATGAACACGTAAAAGTAGATGAAGTTTTGTATAAATAGATATTGTGAAGTTTAGAGCCTTCTGAGTTTTCAGAACATTAGAGAGGTTGAAAGGGAAATCTATACATTGTCAGGATGCAACAGAGTTTAAGTTTATGGACAACTAGATTTTATTGAGATATATCTGAGTACATTCTTGATAAGACTTCTAGAAGAAAGTCAGTACTGTTGTGTTGTGGAACAAGATCATCTAGAGTTTGCCAGTGAGAGTCACTGAAATCATCTTTCTGTCCTACTCTTTCATCTGCTAATTTTTGATATATTTTTTATTTTTTTTTGTTGTTGTTCTTAAACATATACACAGTTTTCTAAGGGGGGAAAATGTATTTTTTTTACTCAAAAGATATGAAATGTGAAAATCAATTTCAGGTAAACAAAATCTGAAGGAAAAAGTTCAAAATGTGGAAGGTTTCAAAAAGTAGAGTAGAAGGGGGAACTGTTGGAAAATTAATATTCATTGGAGTTTTCTCCTAGAAAGGTATAGGACTTTTACATGGTGGTAAAACATGATTTAATGAGTAATTTTCAGAATAAAAGGGCTGTCTGTATGATTTCTAAAATTTGAGTAGTCTATCCACTTGTTTAGATACAGAAGCATTACAATTAAACTAATCTAATGGATGCCTTTTCTTTATTTTCAGCTATGATGTTATCTTTGCGGGAGGCCCTGAAGAACTGCTAAAGAAATTTGAGGAAACTAATCATAAAGTGGTGTTTGCAGCAGATGGTCTCATTTGGCCGGATAAAAGGCTAGCTGACAAGTATCCTGTTGTCCGGAGTGGAAAACAATTCCTGAACTCAGGAGGCAAGTGTGATTCTTGAACACATTAAACTCTTGAACTTGTACATAACTCACTTCTGTTATCTGTTTTATGTATTTGTGTGTGGAACTGTCCTTGAATTCCCCAAGTATAAAATCAAGGACTGGATTTGCTGTCCTCCTCTTCACCTTTCCCTCCCCACTTGAATACCTTCTCTTCTGTCCTCTAGAATAATTTGAATTAAAACTTACATAGTGTTTGTTGGCAGTCACTTGTAAAAAGCAGGTAGATAAAGTAAGAGCCTAGCAAGCAACTGTGCCTTGCAGTGGGATGCTGTGCGGGGATGACCCAGTCATCTCTGATTGAATCTACATCAGAAACAAGCATACAAGCCCAGTCAAAGCAGTACGTGCTATTTATAGGCACAGTTCAGCTGGTTTACAGAATTTCCTGACTTGGCCACCTTGTTCTTGGGGATCTCTGCATACAGTGTAGATGTGCTCATAGCTCTGCCTGACCTGTAAGCGTGGCTTAAACGGTTCATTCGAAGGGAAGTGCAAATTACTGCTGTTAATCTCAATGACGTGTTCGTTCTGGAGTCCTCCTCTAACTGCCAGCTTTGGTACTAATTTTGCAGTTGATTAATACGTGTACTGACACTGATACATATTAACTGCAGCAGAGTGCAGTGTGTCACTTTTCCTAGGTACGTGGTTCTTTACCTCACCTGTCTGCCCTATCTTTTTTTATTTTGCCTTAGAGATAACCTATATTGGTTTTGCGCTGAATTCTCTTTGTAGTTCTGGCAGTATTAGATTTGGTCTTCTCTGCCAGCAAGTGGTAGGTTAATGAAAATTAAACTTTTTCTACAGATGGGCTTCTTGGGAATGCTAGTCATCTAATCTCATGCTTTGGAATTCAGGACCATCCTAAATAGATCTGTTTCCTATTTTTTCCCTTAAAATACCATTAGTATAAAAATAACACTTAACTCTGAACTCCTTAGAACAGAACTGGTATATATCACAGGAAGATAACTGGATTTTGAGCCAAGTTGTATGAATTTCATACTTTTCCTTTGCTGGCACAGAACAGTCAGAATGAAGTCCCTGACTGGTGAACAGCATTGACAGTGTAGTGCTTTTTATGGAAATAACGTGTGTGTGTGTGATATTGCAGGATTTATTGGTTATGCTCCGTATATAAATCGTATTGTGCAGCAGTGGAATCTGCAGGATAATGATGATGACCAGCTGTTTTACACCAAAATCTATATTGACCCGTTGGCAAGGGTAGGTAGTGACTGGCTTTCTCATTTCTTTCAGCTTGAAATAACATCCTGCTCCTCATAAAACATCAGGAGATAGGAATAAAGAGACAACATTTCTTTTATTTTTGAATGCCATGTTGACAGTTGTGTTTGTTCTCCAGAGGTTCTTACTGTCGGAGTGATGAACAGGCTTCCAAAGGGTCATGACTTGATATATCATTTCAGGCTGTCTGCAGATCCAGGCAGGTTGTGTGTTGTTGTTAGAAATAATAGCTCTGAGGTATGTGATTGGACACATTCATCTCAATGAGGGTCCCATGTACTTGGCAGTTTGACAGCCAGAGAATGTGGCATTTTTCCTGGGTGTCACTAATTCATTGTTTTATATTTTGGCTTGCTGCCATTTCCGATCCTGCCTGCAGCTGCCTCTGGTTCTTCAGTTCTTTTTGCAGATAACGTTCAATAAAGCTGGATTGTAAATTTTTGGTGAAGACCTCTCTGTGCCCTAGCTTAACAAAGTTCTCTGCTGAGTAGCAATATTAAAGCGTGATAGATGTCAGAGGCACGGCCCTGATCCTGGAAAAAGAGAGCCAATGAAAGCTAATGATGCGTTGATGTGAAAAGACCTTCAGAAGCTGATATTGCAGAATTTTCAGGTTAATTTTTGAGCATTTGTATACTTAAGGCAGATGTGAAGTTCCTGAAATACATGTGTTTTTCCATTAAGTTATGCCTGAAGCATCAGGTACGTTTAGATACAGACAGAGAAATAGAATAGAATATTTCAGTTGGAAGGGACCTACAATGATCATCTAGTTGAACTGTCTGACCCAGGTGTGGCTGACCAGAAGCTAAAGCATGTTATTAAGGGCATTGTCCAAAGTGCTCTTCAACACTGACAGTCTTGGGGCATCAACCACCTCTCTAGGAAGGATGTTCCAGGGCTTGACCACCCTCTTGGTAAAGAAATGGTTCCTAACGTCCTGTCTAAACTTCCCCTGGCACAGCTTTGAACCATTCCCATGCATAGTATCGCTGGATATCAGGGAGAAGTGATCAACATCTCCCTCTCCAATTTGCTGCCTCAGGAAGGTGTAGAGAACAATGAGGTCACCCCTCAGCCTCCTTTTCTCCAAACTAGATAAACCCAAATTCCGTAGCTGCTCCTCATAGGACATGCCTTCCAGCCCTTAATGTTTGAGTTCATTTTATCCAATGCTGTAGAATATTATACAATTGAAAGGACAGGGTGTAGAGACATTAAAGCTAACTCTGCACTAAAGTCAGAAGTAATTTAATTTGCTGTCTAAACAGATTGTCTTGTAGACAAAAAAATGTGTACCTCTGCACAGTGCACTATGGCACTGTGATTCAAAATGCCTCCATGGCACCTAGTTTGGGATACTGTACTGTACATTACCATACAGAGCGTACCATACATTGGACATTGATAATGTCCAATGCTGTAGAATATATAACAATAAGATGTAAGACCAAATCAGTATTTTATCTGTTTAAGGGTTTAAAAGTGGGTTTTAAAGGCTATGTACTTTGATCAACATGGTAAAACTTCAAAAAAACTTTAAATAAGGATCTAGGTAGGATTAATGAGAAATATTAGGAACATGTTTTAAAAACACTGGTATTCTCTCTTCTGACATGATAATTAAATTTGGCTTTTGTTTTTGAGACTGAAATGCAGTATGTTTTGTTGCTTGGCCAAGACTTGCTAATTTTTTTTTTTTTTAAGATAAGACACAGATTTTATTTGGCTTATGCTTCCAAATTGTAGTTTCTTTGGAGAGTTATGACCTTTAACCTTCAAGTTTAGGTAAAGCTTTTGCCTGTATAAAACTGATTACTATACAGCTAGCGGCACAACTCAGGAATATAGAAAAGCTTAACAGAATAAAATTAAGAATTATATCTAAGAGCTGAATAGGTAGAGTAGTTTTACCTGATAATTTGCTGCCACTGCAGTATAAATGCAACATTATCATAAAAACATTGGCTTTTATAATGCCTCAACTTCTTTGGTACTTTCATTTCAGGAACGCATCAACATTACTTTGGACCACAAATGTACAATTTTCCAGACCCTAAATGGAGCTGTTGGTAAGTGTATGATTTGCATGTTGTGTTTTATTAGCTGTTCTTAACACTTTCTTTTGTTAACCATGAATATAATTCCCTAAGGATACTGGTTTTAAAGAAATATTTGTGTGGGTAAACCTATTACTGCATTAGTTACAGGCCTTTTGGGTTCAATATTAATTGATTTGT
>VZTO01012236.1:6547-33460 GCA_013400615.1 Syrrhaptes paradoxus
TCTCAATTTTCTTGGTTTATTTTGCCTTAATAGTGATTCGTGTTGTTTTGCACGATGGTCTTCTCTAACTGAGCCATTCTTCTCTCTGTGTGTTGTGTATGTGTGTCGTCGTGTTACCACTGTGCCGTTCTCATTCTTGGTGCTGCTATCTATGCTGACACTCTGGGGACAGGCACAGACTATGACTGTTGGGAATGAAAGCGTCGAGTCCGTGCGGCGCATGAATGGCTTGCGGAGAAAAGAGTCATCAGCTTACGGGACAGTGAATCAGATCGGCAATTCAAGTTTGAGGGTAAAACTGTAGCGAGAAAGAGAAAGCAAGAGAGAATTTTAGTATATGTACCGATGTCATAAATCAGCAAAATGGATGATTTTGATGGCATCACTAGTAGTCTCTTGCATTCTCTTCGCTAAATGTCCCCACAAATTTCACTGTACTGTCCCCAGCATGAACAGCAGTTTCATGTTGTACTTTCTTGTGGCCCATCCTTACACCTACTTTTTTCCATGGCTGGCTTGTGCCACTCCCATTCCAAACCTCCCAAAGCATGTATATTTAACAGCCTGGTCCTATATAAATTTAGGGTGAACGGGGGGGGAGAAGAGCATAGGAAATGCCTTGAGACAGCAAATCCCACATTGTGTCATCTTTCAGATGAGCGCATTCCAACAAAATTCGGTATGTATAATGACATGTATTTTTATTGGTGTGGTATTCATTCCTGAACCATCAACCTGCAGTGTTCCTCCTTGGGATGTCCTGAGCCCTGCTTAGTGGAGTAGGAATAACTATGAATGAAAAAATATATTCCACTGGGGTTCTTTTATTTGCTTGGAGAAGAGCCATGGGGATGGAGTCTTGGACACCGTGTAAAATGTAGCAGGTCAGAAGCAGTATGAGAGCAGCTGATAGATGCAGATTATGGGTGAGTTGTGGAGGTGATAAAGTCAATGATCGAGAGAGAAATGAGCTTAGTGTGCAGCTCACTGTGTGGTCCTGGTGGCTGAGAAATTAAATGTATTCATTTAAACAAAATGGGACTGGGATTTAAATCTTTCAGGACCTGATTTCCCAGAACAGAAACACTGCCTGAGCAGCTTCTGAGCTGTAAGGGACCTCTGACTTTGATCAAGCTACGTGAAGTTATGTGATTATAAGATGCATATTATTTCAGTGGATTTCGTACACTGNAGGCAGAGATCGAATAGGCCAATGTACATTTGATATGCTCATTAACTGACCACTGTTTGGCCTAGCGTGTGTAATATGATAAGAATCTTGTGACATTGCAGTTCTGTAATATATCTGATTTTATTTTGGACCAGCCAGTTTAAATAAGTATAGGCGTTTACTAGAGCAGAAGTGTATGGTATTTGGGTATTTGTAGTCGAGCAACTAGGATCAAATATTTAATAACACATATGTTAATAAAGTTATATCATCCAATAGGATACAGTACATTGAGTTTACTTTAAAGTTATGGATACCAAACATAGCTAATTAATCAATATGGTGATTGATTCATAAAAGATGAAATAAGTGACAACTATAAACTTTCTAGAGTTGTTTATCAATAGGTGTTGTATCACACCCTGTATTCATATTCTTTCTGATAAGCCTGTGATTGTGACTATGAGAACACCTTCACTTTGGTAGATTAATCTTGATTCTTTTCCTAAAAGCAGTAGCTGATAATTTGTGCATTCTTTGTCAACATGCATCCCATTAATAGCTGGATTATTTATTTCTTATAGACCAATAAACTAACAATCAAAACACAAAACAATAAAAACCCCACCCCACCGAACAACTGGAACTCATACTGTGCAGAAATGTGTTTATTTTTTCACACCAAATGAGACATGCCGTGTCTTGTTTCTCCNGACATTTAGGTTTATGTTATACATATATATGCATTTGCTACACAAAGTAAATATTTGCTTGAGCTGCGTGAGTGCTTCAAGACACTAATAACAGTTTTCTTTACAAGAGGGATGACAACAATGGCACAGGGCATTTGTGTTTTGACAGGTTGGTCTAATAAATGTTCTGCAGCTAATGCAATATTTGATGGATGCTCTGGAAAGCAATCCAGTGCTCTTCTCTGGTTTAATATTATTTGCAGGTGAACTGAGATTCCCTTTAAGATTAGATTACAGGAGAGAGCAGAAATACTTGCCCATCTACAGGCACACATGTCAGATGCGCTGCCACTGGAAGCCTTTGTTTCCAAAACCAGCATGGCAGCAGCAGAAGCTGCTGGATGGGGTCTGTAATTTCAATTTTGGATATGATGTCTTCTTTAGAGATGAACAAGTAGGCAAAAAGCCACCATTGGTAAGTAACAGCATCCAGTGGCAACACTTAAAAATTTTGTAGTTTTGGTCTATGGAAGTGGTTCTTCACCTGCTGTGGGAATGATTGTTCTGGTGACAGTTACTTAAAACCAAATCACCAGAAGACCTGTGTTTATCCTAAGCCAGTAGGTACATGGATTCTTTGCAAAATAGGTAACGCCCTAATTCAATACAAGGAAATATTCTGCTGGAGTTAAGAGACATCTATCCATTTGTGCAGGCTTGCTGTCACTTCTTCTGTGAGTCTGGTTGCACAAATGTCAAACCAGGGAATAATGTTACTAAGGCCGTGTCTTTAGGAGGTGTTTTCTGCATCTCTCTACTTGTGTTTGTCTCTCAATTTTCTTGGTTTATTTTGCCTTAATAGTGATTCGTGTTGTTTTGCACGATGGTCTTCTCTAACTGAGCCATTCTTCTCTCTGTGTGTTGTGTATGTGTGTCGTCGTGTTACCACTGTGCCGTTCTCATTCTTGGTGCTGCTATCTATGCTGACACTCTGGGGACAGGCACAGACTATGACTGTTGGGAATGAAAGCGTCGAGTCCGTGCGGCGCATGAATGGCTTGCGGAGAAAAGAGTCATCAGCTTACGGGACAGTGAATCAGATCGGCAATTCAAGTTTGAGGGTAAAACTGTAGCGAGAAAGAGAAAGCAAGAGAGAATTTTAGTATATGTACCGATGTCATAAATCAGCAAAATGGATGATTTTGATGGCATCACTAGTAGTCTCTTGCATTCTCTTCGCTAAATGTCCCCACAAATTTCACTGTACTGTCCCCAGCATGAACAGCAGTTTCATGTTGTACTTTCTTGTGGCCCATCCTTACACCTACTTTTTTCCATGGCTGGCTTGTGCCACTCCCATTCCAAACCTCCCAAAGCATGTATATTTAACAGCCTGGTCCTATATAAATTTAGGGTGAACGGGGGGGGAGAAGAGCATAGGAAATGCCTTGAGACAGCAAATCCCACATTGTGTCATCTTTCAGATGAGCGCATTCCAACAAAATTCGGTATGTATAATGACATGTATTTTTATTGGTGTGGTATTCATTCCTGAACCATCAACCTGCAGTGTTCCTCCTTGGGATGTCCTGAGCCCTGCTTAGTGGAGTAGGAATAACTATGAATGAAAAAATATATTCCACTGGGGTTCTTTTATTTGCTTGGAGAAGAGCCATGGGGATGGAGTCTTGGACACCGTGTAAAATGTAGCAGGTCAGAAGCAGTATGAGAGCAGCTGATAGATGCAGATTATGGGTGAGTTGTGGAGGTGATAAAGTCAATGATCGAGAGAGAAATGAGCTTAGTGTGCAGCTCACTGTGTGGTCCTGGTGGCTGAGAAATTAAATGTATTCATTTAAACAAAATGGGACTGGGATTTAAATCTTTCAGGACCTGATTTCCCAGAACAGAAACACTGCCTGAGCAGCTTCTGAGCTGTAAGGGACCTCTGACTTTGATCAAGCTACGTGAAGTTATGTGATTATAAGATGCATATTATTTCAGTGGATTTCGTACACTGTACAGGGAATTAGCAGCTTTCAAAATCAAAGCAGAAACGACAGTTGACGTTGCACAGCAAAACCAAGATTTTGCAATGCAATAAATTGTTCACTTTCAGAGCTACGATATCAAGCAGTAGAAGACAACCTTCATTTCTGGATACTTTCAATTGTAGAAATAATCATATTTACACATATACAAAACTGAACGTAAAAAGAAAACAATCCGGGTCTTTCTAGAAGATAGAACCAATATTATTATGCTGCCACTGGAAATCTGATGCCATACAACTGCAAAACTGGCCCGTGTAAGTCCTTGTGTTGCGTGTCTCGTCAGTCACAAAGTGCTAGTGGTCCAGCTAAGGCTCCTGTTATACTCTCTCTAAGGAAAGCTTGCAGAAACCTCTCTTCTGCTTTTGAATATTGTGTGTTACATATACAGCCAGGGCAGGACACAGAGGGGCCACGTCGCTGCAGTGCTCCTGCTGCAGAGTCCTAAGAGCTGGAGCTGCACTGGCATTGAATTCCCCTGGAGAACTCCCACCACAGAAGTGATGTTCTCCTGAGAGGTGAACAGAGGAGACACACCCAGACAGAGGTTTCTGGAGCAATGCTGCCATATCTGCAGCTCAGTACGTTCCTGATCAAGAGAATAACATTTCTGTGCAGAGGAGAACATAGCAACATAGCCTGGGGTGCCACAAGAAGCCTCACAAGCAGGGAGCGTGACTTGCTGAGGTATGGCTGATTTAACCAAGGGTTCATGGTGAACGCAAATCTAAAAGTCATAGTCAAGAAGAGACGATGTGAAAGACAGGTGATTGAATATTTATATTGCATCATTCAGTGCTGATCTGGGGAGAGAAGAAATACGTGCTAAATCGCTCCTGACCGGGATTCCTGGATTTGGCAGCTTGATCTACAAAACAGGAAGAATACTGTTCCCAGTTTGATAAGACTATATGTCTGTCACTGCTTCCATTATTGCTTCTGCTGGGTCTTGTTCGTAGTGCTGCAACCCTCAGAGCATTGAATGAAAGCACAGGACACCTTAAGAGGCCATCAGATCTCTTAAGCTAAATATTAGACTGGTTAGTGATTCTCTAGGAAAGTGTGGGTTGCATCATTGATGGTCCAGAAATTGTATTTACAGCTGAGCCATTGACCTGTTGTTGAGTTAGAAAAGATTGCGCTATCAAGACCCATTACCATCTTTCCTACAGAATAAATCCCTCTGTCCTGAGGTAATCAGTGCTACAACCTGTCTGTCTTCTTCATGCAGTTTCTGTTGGAAGAAGCGTTCAATGCTTGTCCTAAAAATTCATGTTGTCTTCCTGCTCACAGGGAAATACAGCCAGCAGTACTTCACTGCTGGGAGAGAGCTGCCTATTTCTTGTATATTATGGCACTACTCTTTGCATAGAGAGAATACAGGGTGCAGAAGCCATGAGTCTGATGGTACTGATGGTTTCATTACATTAAAATCTAAATTTGCATAGTGCCAAATCACGTGAAAGAAAATAACTTATTTTTAAAATATGATTTGTAATAATCAAACAAGATTTGCTTATTTTTTAAAATGATGGGTTTCCAGGGAAGGAGATCTCTGTTTCCACAGGTTCAATCATCCCTTCTTGAAAACAGTAATTATTATGTTATATGATCAATAGTCAAAATAAGTCACAGAACACTAGTATTCATACCATCATCTCAAAGATGCTTTTGTAAATTATATGTGTGATGGTTACCACTGTGACCAAGAATAGGGGTTCAGTTTGGGACTGGTCGTGTTAAAAGCAATACTTTATAGCTTGACCGAAAAGCTGTGCAGCTGGAGGCTGTGACAGATTTTAATCCCATGTGCAGGGAACACAGAGCAATACAAATAACAATGCTGCAGCCAAGGGGGTTCACATGCATGCAGATTAGCAAAGGGAGGCACAAATGGTGTTTGCAAATGAAAGAGCTGGGACTGAGACTAAGTGATTACAGCAGCAAAGGAGAACTCCACTCAGCAAAGAAGGCAAAGCCTGGTAAAGTGCTTCAGAGGACTGATCTCT
Source organism: Syrrhaptes paradoxus (assembly GCA_013400615.1). NCBI lineage: Eukaryota > Metazoa > Chordata > Aves > Pterocliformes > Pteroclidae > Syrrhaptes > Syrrhaptes paradoxus. The sequence continues at coordinate 12,471 of VZTO01012236.1, forward strand.
GGATGGAGCGGACAGTGGCGAGGCAGGTACCCCAAGTGCCTAAACAAAGTCATTACAACTGTAAAGACAGCACAGTATTTCCATCTTTAAGAAGAAGAGGTACACATTGAGCAATGCTGATTTTCAAAGGCCATCTTTGTCATTTTAATTGTATCAATATTCCTCTGTCAAACCCCACGGACAATTTTCTAAGATTTTCTAGAATTTCCCATTGAAAAAATCCAGTGCCTTCAGCCCAACTTTGCCTTTAAAACACTTGGTACTACTGTCCCTGCTGGAAATTTCTGCCTGCTAGTACCCATGTGCACCACACTTGGTGGGATGACGTGCACACTTCTTCTTATGTAAGGTGCCGCATCATGTGAATAATGGAAGTGCTCAAGGAAAGCCCTCTTTGCTGAGCTATTTTTGGTACTCACCAAGCACATGAGTTTAATTGTGAAAAATAGGAACCAAATCTGGATGGCTTTCTCTCTCTCTCCGTCTCTCACATCTTGTTTACTTAAGGGATTAAAGAGCATGTAGCTTCTGCTGGAGATAAATACCCTCAAGGTAATGTGCTTGCTTTTATTTCTTCAGGGCAATTGCATTAGAACTTTAATGCAACTGCACAGAAAAAGCCAGTAGACAATAAATACATCCAAATGGTTATTTAGCTTGAAGTTATAAGAAGTTATACATATGACTGCAGAGAATCAATTAAATAATAAACACAATACATTTCAACATGTTGCCATGTCACCTTGTGACTTCATCTGAATGTCCTTGTCTGTCTTTTTTATTGTGAGCATGAATAGGCTGGGAATGGCCCTAGTTAACATCAGACAGGGTATCTTTATTGTTTGTTAAATGGACTTTCTACAGTGAGTTTAAACATTTAAACAAAAGCATCCTCACAAGCTAGAAAAACATCTTGATATAAATCCTTAGCCTAGCTCTAGGCACAAGTCTAAAGAGAGGCAGGAGTCCCCAGAGAAACTCACCTGTAGGAAAAGCAGCAGTTCAGCCATGGGGAAGGTATCCAAGCAATGGACTAAAAAAAAATTTAGTAAGTGCAGTCTGTCCCTTTCTTACTGGAAAGGCAGATTTTCCAGTGGAAAGCAAACACAGACAAAAAGTGGAAGAGAGAAATTGTTTTCTGTAAGGTCCTGTTAGCAAGTGTCATGGAAAGTGAAATAGCAGCTTTTCCATCCTGTATTGGAAGAGGGTAAGTAAAAAAACTCAAAATAAGTATCTGTGTTTCATGTGTTTTACAGCCTCAGACACAGTAGGATGATGTACTATGTGGGGTGGATTTTTCACCCCAACCCAAGAACCGGAAGAGAAAAAAAATATTTGCATTTCAAGTGATAGATCTCTGCACACGAAATAAAAATTCAGGTACATTAAACATTCTGTAGTCAAAGGCAGACTAATCTATGGAAAATGTAATACCAGCTCCTGAGGAAGACCTCCAAATATCAAGTCCCCAATATCTATCTAAGCATTAATTAAAACTGATAGAGCACAAGCGCGCAAGCTGAAGTAATGGAATACAGGTATCAGAGTAGAGACAAAGCCAGAACAAAATCAGGAAAATAAATTCATAGTTGTGCCAAAAAAAAAAAAAAANGGACAGAGAAAACTGCCTAGTCTAGTGGTGGTGGAAAACTGATGGGCAGTTGGTAAGGGTGAATCCTTATATCTACTGAAATGATCAGAGTGGTGCAACACAGAGGACTCTGTGGGAGCAGGGGACACATAATCAAAATGTAGGGACCAGGCATGGCACCAAAGCACCGAGTAGGACATGATACAGTATCATGATTCATGTTGGCCAGCGTGCAAATACCTTAGCAAATTGCTCCTTAATTAAATGAGATACGAACAGGATAAAAGCATTCTAAAACTATGCTTAAATATTACAGAACAGTAATATTACAATATTTCAGACCTGGGATGATGAAGTGGCTACACCACATGCAGGACTGGAAAAGCCAGGAGTACCTGATAAAGGTTTTTTTTGTTTGCTCGGTAGTGTTACTTTGATGTAGAGACTCCAAGTCCTACCTAGTGCGCAGCAGCTGAAAGGACCATCTCTGAACTGACAAGCCTTGGGGACTGAAGTTTGCACTTCACTCGAGTGAGTTTGTCCTGAGAGTTACTCAGGAACAGCAGGAAATATGCCAGAAATGAACTCTGCAGTTTTCCAGCTCATGAAAAGTACTCTCCAGCTGGGTGCAAATGTCTCATTTTTTATTATACCTAGGGGAGAGTACAAACTGAAAATAGGGCAGAGGAAACTAGAAAGAGTCAGGAAACAGTGCTCTTATTTTTGACACTTTAAAGCAACAAGAAGTAGCTTTTCAAGAAGCAGTTGCCACAGACGCAAACTTTTGTTTTCCAGATTATTTTAGAAAATTGTGATTCTTCCGCTGAATATGTTTTGGCCCACCTCATTTCATGTAAAAAAAAAAGGATCAAAAATGAAGAAAGACGATGTCTAACCTAAACTGCCTTTACCCAAGACTCCAGAAAGAGAGTGAAAAGCCATTGCAGTTCCAAGATTTAGTCTTAGGCTGCATAAGGGGAAAAGGAAATAACTTTGCCCCAAAGTTGGCTCCTTTATTCTTTCCTTGTAGGTAGCTTATCTTTAATGTTTCCCTGCCCAGAGTCAGGACCCTATAAGGTCTCAGGGTTTCTCACTGCAGTGATGGTCAGATCCTCTTTCCAATGGGGAGGTGAAGACACCAGGAAGGAGAATAATTCCTGATCCCACATTGGCAGGGGTCTGTTACGATGCTTCTTATCAGTTCTGAGTTCTGTCCCAAGCTTCGTTTTCAATAGCAGAGTATTTCAGCGTGAATAAATATAAATTAGTATTTCTGCAAGAGAATTAAAGGGTCAGGCAGTTAGAGCCAAGCATAATGCAGTCTGAGAATAGCAGCACTGCTGTACCCATGTATTTCTACCCTGGCTGGCAACTGTGCTCACCCTGTGCATCTCCAGAGCATAGTACACAAGTTGTATCGAATTACACGGTAAATTGGTGAGATGGGCAAGTGCTCAGTAGGATCCGTGAAACGCGTATTTACATCTGACCCAATTAATCCCGTTCTCCACAGGGGATAGAAGCTGCTATTTGAATGTAATTAATTGTGAAGCGTTCTGAAATTATGTTGTCCAAATGACATTGTACAAAACCAAATTGTATTAACTAGGCTGTTGAAACCTCATGCTGTCTCGAGGTCTGAAAAACTTCATGGGTTCCAGGAAAATCCAGGTTTTCTAGTACTTTTTAAAAAGTGGTGTTTTCCTTTATTTTTCCAGAGGGAAAACAACATGGTTTAGTCACTCCTGTTCAAGTTAATAGCCAATGCTTATAGGAAACCGATCAGTTAGAGCCTGATTCTGACACATCCAGTTTGATGTAATGATCAGAAATGTTTATTTCACTTCACCCACTGCTAGAACAAGCTGCTCTTTACTGTAAATATGGACATCCATACTTGGGTATTTCTTTCAGTATTTGGATATTATTTTCTTTTTGTAATGACACTAATCTGTCTTCCACAAAAAAAAGTAGTTGGCCAACTGGGAGTAGACGGATAGGTGGGGAAGGAGATTTCTTTGCTACAACATGAGGAGTGGGCTAGGAGTAGTTTCACTGGAAAGAATAACACCTTGAAACTCTACCTGTTCTGAGTGCTTGTTGCTGGGTCTTCCCAGTGTCCTTACAAAGACCTGTGTCCAGTTGGGAGCATCTGAAAAATTCTTGTCAAGCCACAGGTCACCAAAAATTTACCCCCTTCTGCTCTCTGACTGGTCTCTCCCCATGACATCTCAGAGCTGGCACAGCCCTGGCTCCTCCCTCGCAACACTTCTTTACTGTCAAGGACGTACTATCAGAAAGCTCAGGTTTGCAGTGGGTGGTTGAATATATACGGCATACTGAGTGTGCCAGAGTGTTTTTAGCTACTGGAGAAACAGATTGGAAATGTCAGGAAAGGCTGCTGTGGTTGCCAAAACACGTGACGTTGACAGATCTCCAGAATCCTACCTGAGAATGTCTGCATTGAGCCCCTAACTTCTTTCTGAGCAATAGCATAGCTCTTCAAATCACTTAATTTAATAACTTGTGTGTGTAATTTCTTGTACAGACACTGTGTGTGCATTTGTACACACACATTTATAATCAACTTGCATAAGTGCAAGTTATTTTACCAAGGTGCCAAGGTTTTAATTTCTCTGTGATGTCATGACAAGACTCTTAGGAGATGTGACACCTTTGTTTCTGTGCCTCAACTCACTCTATTCAAAGGGTTCTCCATGTAGTTTTCCAAGAGAACTCTTTCTGCTAGTTACGTGGAAGCACTCTGCCTGTGACTGACCCATTCCTTTTCCCGTTCAGCCTTCCCAAACCTGCTGCTGGTAGCGACTTGCCTTCAGGTGCTCTGTACTTTTCACCTGTCAAAAGAATAACTAATTAAGAATGGAGATCACAAACCTTGTTCATTGAAGATTACCCGAGTTACACAAGGGTAATCTTCTAGGATTCTAGGAATCTAGGAAAGCAAGTCGTGCATTTCCTCTTCAGGATATAAAGTTTTACAGGTGACTGCATGTAGCAGCCCTGATACTCTCTAAATTTCCAATAAATTAATCTATCTAGTGTCTGTTAACTTATGCCAGCTTTCTCTTTCACTTCCATGGAGGGCTCACTTTTCTAATATGCTTTGCTTCTGTTGTCAAATTGACAGGAAAGAGCTGTACAACAGTTATTTATGCAAAAAAACCCAAAGGGTTTAACCACATTAATGGTCTTCAGGTTTTGCAAAGCACAGTGGAGAACTAAGTCTCCTCATTTGTCCCATCTGCAGTATATTTGTCTTGTAGGATTTTTTTCTGTGCTGAGCATGGCATGCTCTTTCTCAGTAATTTTTCAGACCTACAAATAGACTNTTGTTCATTGAAGATTACCCGAGTTGCACAAGGGTAATCTTCTAGGATTCTAGGAATCTAGGAAAGCAAGTCGTGCATTTCCTCTTCAGGATATAAAATTTTACAGGTGACTGCATGTAGCAGCCCTGATACTCTCTAAATTTCCAATAAATTAATCTATTTAGTGTCTGTTAACTTATGCCAGCTTTCTCTTTCACTTCCATGGAGGGCTCACTTTTCTAATATGCTTTGCTTCTGTTGTCAAATTGACAGGAAAGAGCTGTACAACAGTTATTTATGCAAAAAAAAACCCCAAAGGGTTTAACCACATTAATGGTCTTCAGGTTTTGCAAAGCACAGTGGAGAACTAAGTCTCCTCATTTGTCCCATCTGCAGTATATTTGTCTTGTAGGATTTTTTTCTGTGCTGAGCATGGCATGCTCTTTCTCAGTAATTTTTCAGACCTACAAATAGACTTTATAGGTATTTCCTATAACCTTCTCATGGCTCTTGCAGAAGACATTTACTTTTCTTGCAAGTTTTACATGTTCTTGCCCCATCCTTTAGAGAAGAGCAGTGGCAAATTATGCAGCTATCCAGCTGCATTTTCCTTATTCTGGCAGCTAATCTTCCATCAGCAATGTCCCTCCTTTGGTATTTGTACGTGTGTGTGTATGTCTAAGATGAGAAAGTAGAGGAGGCACAACATATTTTTGATATTATTTTCCCTGCCTTAGCTTTACACTGTGTTTCCCACATAGGTCAAGGAGTTTTTTTGTGCTTGTCTGCCTAGTAATTGCCAGTTTCCCCCAGGCTCTCTTGTGCTGGCATGTCCTGTATGGGCCTCACCTTTTCAAAATTTATTAATTCTAGTTCTCTCCCTGAGCCTCTTATGTTTGGGTATCATGCTTTTCACTCTAGGAAGCTTCCCTAGTATTTCTACCAATGATTTCTCAAGTAAAACTAAAGAGGATCAGTTGTTTCTTCTGCTGCCTTCAAAATTATTACTCTGTATAGCTTTTTTAATTGCTTTTCAAACGTTTCTCTTCCTACCTGGTTTGGAAATCTCTTTTTTGGCTTTTCAGCCTAGTCAATATGTTCTTCATGTAGCATTTGTTTTCAGCTTGACCTTTCTAGATAGAAATAATCAGATTTCTTATCATAAAAGACCATAAATCTGGATTCCTAAGAGAAATAATAGATCATTATTATAAATTTTAAAAAAGTTTGTAAGCAATTGTTTTAGNAAGATATAATATTGGATATAGTTTCTTGTTTTCAGGTTTACATCTTAGGCAAAATGACCTGGATACATGTTCAAGCTAAACCTGCTGCTCTATAGTCAGAAGGCAAAGGGACTAGGTAGGAATGTTTCTTCTGGTCATTATCCAAACCCAATAACCAGGGTAGCCTGGAAATTCATGGAGCAAGCAGCAGTATGTCTTTTCTGTAGGAAGCTCCATCTGGAGATGATAAGCCCCAAGGAAGCTGTCCCATGTTAGGCCATGTCTCTGCCTGGTGCAGGAGGCTCTCGGTGACAACACGTCCTTGATGCATCCTCCTGGGCTCCAGGACTTTGCAGCTCAAGGAGTTCCTAAGTCGGAGGTGGTATTTTTGTCATGAGTAGCCTTTACTATTTATGGATAGAGAAGTCAGTCCAATGTGATGGTTTATGAATTATTAAAACATTTTTCTTAAACTTGCTAGGAGTTGTTCGTATTAGCTCCTCAGCACCTGTGCGATAGGAGTGCGTATGGCCAACGGAGCAGCCATGGGCACATGTCAGGAGGAAAGAGGGTGTTGGAAGAGGAGGAAGATCTGGTGTGAGGTTATCAAGAAACAGAAATAACCAAAGCTGTGTATTAGATGAAAGCAAACAAGATGACTAACGGTTTTGCAAATTGTGATGCACATTTGTAGGGTTCAGTCGTTATTTGTCATGAGCAAAGTAATATGAGTTCAGTGGCTGTGCCTGCAAGGAGAGCAGGGTTGAAAGAGAAGGGAGGAGAGCTGGTTATGCTAGTTTCTGTTCCTGATCTGAGGTAATTCTCTTTGTACAATTACATGAGCAAGAGCGGGAACGAATTCAGCATATTTAAGGACTTAGCATAAGCCAACTTCACCCTGCCATTTCAGATATCTCAGGTAGTGGTTGAGGGGCTACTGGTGGTCCTTAGGCCATGAAAGCAAGGAAGAAAAAACAGTAGAGGAAAACAATATTATTTGCTCCCATAGTTAAAAAAAAAAATAAAAATGAAATGTGAAGTCAGTGCTGCTGTTCCAAGTCTTCACCTTCACATCGACTTCAGATCTTACATAAAAAGAATTGATTAGCTAGCTGTTGCAGTTCTTTTTTTAAATGTTTTTAAGCACTGTCATTTTTTTTCCTTATTTTGGAGATGTCCTAGATTTGTCTGTTGTGAACTACGGTGGAGTCAGTCATGTATTTTTTCCTGATGGGTTGGTCTTTTATTATCCTGCCTTTACTGTTACCTGTGCTGGATGCTCATGCAGTAAAGATACAAACTGTTCTTTTCAATATGGACCAAACAGGAGTGTGAAGAAAGTCTAATATAAAGTACAGCAAGAGTAGCTTTTTGCAGGCACGGAAAATGTTGTCTTGCTCCCTAGCTGTAAATATCCTTTTTTTTTTTTCTTTCAAGTTTTCACAGAGGATATTTTTCCCCAAATACACAACAGCTCTTTTGAGATGTTCTGGTATTGTATGCTCCTGTTCTTCTATTACTTCTAGATACTGGGAATGCCTGTTTGTGTTTTCTGTCTCTTATTAGCTCATGGATCTTTGTTCACTTTCCCTTGTGGCTTATATTGAGTTATTTTGTTGCAAAAATAATTTATTTGAATTTTGCTTTTTGATGCATGAAGACTGATGATTTTGTCACCCTTCTTTGTTCTGTTACTGGTTTTCTCTTCAGTGAGTTGTCTTTTAGGTATTTGAACAGCTGAGGTTGAATATCAGAATTATAGCATGACAAAGGATTTTTTTCATCAGACATGGTGTTTGAACCTAACAGCTGTTATGTCCTGACTATTTTTTGAAACCCATGTGAGGTTAATAGATTGTTTCATTGTGGGTGGTGTACCAGTCAGTGTTCTGAGTCTCACTTTTTTCTGTCGCTGCTATATGTTCCTCACTGCCCAACCTGACTCTCGTGAAACTATAAAATATTTTCAGCTATGAAACAAGAACTTAGTTCTCCTGCAGTGAGGTCTTATTCATCCAAGTGAAGACAGGAAGATATTTTATCTCTTGTGTGAGCTCTAGGCTGCCTTAGCCCGATGCAGATGCCTGCACTCCCAAAGCGCTGTACCACGGGGATACAGGGATGCCTGGAAGGTTCAGCTTGCCATGGTGGGGTGTGAATTTTGACCTTTCTTTTCCTACAAGTCCTCCCCTCTTGCCTTCCATATCAAAGTGAAGATGTCTTAGGAATGGCCACCAAATTCATACAAATCTGGGGATCTTTTCTGCTGGCAGCTTTCAAAGCTTCGAAGAACAGAGGGTTAGACTTTAAACTCTTTACATGTTTAAAGTATTACAACACAAAGAAAGCTGTTTGGCCTGGGTGGTTATTGATTTCTGTTCTGTTCCTCAAACTGCAAACACAGAATTGCAGGGCAGCAGGGGAACAGGGGCAGAAGAGCCCTTGAGAGCCAGCTGGCAGAGCTGGCAACAGGCAGTACTCCGGGAGATTTATAGTCCCTGAAAATATTCATCAGTGCTCTTAAACAGTTTCTTCTGTAATGTGCCCAATATATCAAGAGTGAATTTAAGAGATTTGTGAGGGATTGTTCCTCAGGGAGACTGTGAGCTGAATTATATCTCTTTGTGGATGTGCTGACCCACAGCTGAGTATTTCTGATTTACACCCTGTAATTCTCCTTGACTTGCAAGTACCCCTGGCAGAAAGGTCAGTAGAAAAGTCTATGAACAATTATTTACCATTCTGGACAGGAATAGTGATAGGTTCTTTCTGTCCTAAGGCTCTTTGGTTCCCCTTGCTTTTGCAGTAGCACAGGTTACCGCTGAAGACATGCTGCTGAAATAGAGCTACACAGGTTTCTATTTTGTAATTTGTGCCCATCTCCTGCTGAGCTGTCTGCTTTCTGAGCCTGTGCTCCATCTTTTCTTAGCACTGAGAACTGCGCTTCACCCTATCGCCCCTTTTAGAGGTTACTCCTAATTTTAACTTCTGTCTGGACTGAAGAAACAATTTTTGAACACATAGATGCGGAGCCAGGATTAATCTAATACTTATTTTGACAGTGATATAAAACCCATAAATGCATGATGCAGTCTAAAAACAACTTGCCGGAGCATTTAGTTCAGTAATCAGACAAGTAGAAAACGGTGGCAAAAGAGCAGAGCTCTGGCTTATGATGCACAATGATTTTCTTTATTTAATAGGAAAGCATGCAGAATTTTAATTATGATCAGCAGCTTTTACATTTGCTGCAAGTACTCATGTGGGTTGCTAATGTGACAACTGGGGTTTGACAAGGAAGGACCACACAAGGCAAGACTTGTGGCGGATGAGAATACAGCGACTATTTCATTTTGGGCCCTGCAAGAGGGGACACATCTGAAATGAATATATGACAAGTGGGGAGTATTGGATTTCTGTGTGAGGAGTTGACAAGCCAGGCAAACAGCAGCCGTATATTATCTGTGATGGCGAAAAGATCACATCATTTATAACCTTTGAAGCAACAGGAAAACTGAACGCAACATCATCTTATAATGATCTAAGACAGAACTGTCTCTTTTTTTTTTTCTACCTGGTTATATATAGCTGTTAGAGAGGGCTCTGCTGAGCGGAAAATGGAGCATACGATCAAGGGCAGTCCAGTGAGTCAATTTACTGACTAATACTGCAGATTATCATGTCAAATATATAGCACCAGCAATATGAACAATAATGAAACCTAGTTTATTTCTTTCCTGTAAATTGAAATGAAGATGTGATTGGAATTGTCACACCTTGGATATGTGAGCCAGATTCTCTTAATCATCCATAACAAATTGCCTTATTCTTTATATTGACGTTTATTTTAGGAGCCATTCCAAGACTGGCAAGCTAAAGCCATCTATTTAAGTGTGTCAAACACGTTTAAAATATCCTCTAGACAGCTGTCCCCTCAGGTGATGGTTCAATGGTCTCGCACTTTGAAATTCCTGCTCCACTCAGACCCAAAGAAGGGATAACTCATCCTTTCATCCTGTGGGATTCAGCACAGCATTGTGCAGAGACACTGCAAATGACGTCTGGGATCATCAGTAAACCATCCAGCCACAAAGCTAACAGGGCAAGAGACTCATAGAAACCCCAGATGGCCATCGGAAGGAGCCTTTCCTTGCCCAGTCTTCTTTCTTTCTGTGCTTCAGAGTGTCAGTCAGCAAGCATGAGGAGGGGGGATATTGCCAATATTCAGAAGACTCCATGGGTCTTCTTCTCTTACTTTGGTTTACTTTCCAAATTACAGGGAGAACATACCCATGTGTTTTGTAGGTTTGTTTGTGGCGTTGATCAGTCAAGTGATATTCCCTGTAATGTCTAATTGAACACCACCTGAAGAGAAGGTAGAGTTAGCAATCTGCTAAAAATTACATTCCATACAGAAAGGGTTCATTTTAATTTAGCTGGACAATACCAGGCTTCTTGTGTTTTACTGGTGTCCAAGATCCAGGTGAAATTCTGACCACCTTCTGGTCTGTCAAAATCCTACCATGAGCAAAAACTTAGGGAAATAACGTTTGAATTACAAGTTACTGCCATTTCTTCAGGGATAAAAAGAGTACATAGTCAATGTTATTGATTTCTAAACTCCTTTCTCTAAGAAGAGAGTTGAGAATAATTGGAGAGACATTTACTCCACTGTTTGCTAGAGATAAGTCACAAAGCCCAAATATTGCTTATCTGTTAAGTATAATTTCCTGCAGGTGGTGTGTAAACTAATATAGAAATTAGCACAATGTTATAAATTTAGCACATGTAAGGAAAAGCAGATGGTACTGCTGTGATTGGACATGTCATTGGAGTATTCCAGAGCATGCCAAATCTTTAATCTGTTACTATTTGCATATACCACTACGTTACTTAGTTTTCAGTAATGAAAGCATCAAAGAGGATGTAGGCAAGAAAAGAACTGGGAACTAGTGAGGCAACATATGTGGTGGAAAAAAGTAGAAAAGGTATCAAGAAGAGAAGAGACAGGTACAGAATGAAGGACACAGGAAAGCAAAAGAACCAAGAGTAGCTATTGAATACCATTTCCTTAATCATAGAATCACAGAATAGACTGAGTTGGAAAGGACCATGGAGGTCATCTAGTCCAACCCCCCTGCAGTAAGCAGGATCAATTTGCCTGTTTCACGTTAGCAGTTTCAAGACCCCATTCATGTTTCCAGCTCAGAGGACAAACAAATCAGGTTAATGCCTAAGTTTGAAGGCTGTACAGAGAGTGTGATATCCCATTGTGCAGTATTTAGGCTGCCCCCAAACCCATCAACTTGTCTGATCCTAGTAGCGTGCTCATGCCTGGCGCTGATGAGGCTCTTGGATATCCAGTGAAGTAGACCCATGATGCCAAGACTCCCTTTGTCTCAGGAGGCTCCTGCACTTCTTATTTCTCTGTCTTATTGGCATATTTTCTAAACACAATCCTTCCCTGGGTGTCATCCCCTCACAAAAGTAGGAGCTCAGAGTCAGGTGAGTGTAGGCCATCAAAGTGAGTCCTGATCTCTACATTACACCCAAGGACAGATTTATCCAGAACTCCAGCACTGCAAACACTGATTTAGAAATACTCCAGGACACATAGAAGATGAAACATACGATGTGAACATTTCAGGAAGGCTGCTGGGCTAGTAACCCTTTGTTTTGGTGTTATTCTTGAACTCTGTCCTCTATAATAGTCAAACATTTCTTCTCCTGTTTTCCTTGATTTTCTTGAGCAAAACTTGAGTTCAGGTGAGCATCTAACATCCTCCCTCAAGAATACCTCTTCCATTGCTATAGATATGCTTCCATGTTTCATCATTCAGTACTGACTTTTCTTATATAATGTTAAATCTATTGTTTCAGGTTGTCTTTTAATCAGTTTTACCAAGTAACAAAAGTCCATCACCAGGCCATCTGTTGCTTAGCTACTGGCCTGGGCAGATGGTCGTCCTGGAGAGGTGCCAACACCAAAGAGCCTGTTCATGGGCAGAGAGGATTTGGAAGGTTTAATGACCCTTGGCCGTGTGTTCTGTATCCCTGCTCCTCAGAATCACATTCCCCTCTGAAGGGAAAAAGTAGCAGAAAAGTTAGCATTTTGAGATGTTATTCAAAATGGAGTTTGCAGTTTGAGCTCCTGACCTTAAGCTGGAATATAAAAATTCTCACTAGGCAGACTTTCTGCCTTTAGGGAATACAAAAGGCATTAGATGACTAACTTCAGTAGATGTTCACATGTATATGTACCTATAGATATCTACACGTGTGGGTGCATGCAGACTGTGTGAGTGTGTATATTTATGTGTGTGTGCAATACAGTAAAAGAAAAACTATCATCAAACCCATTTTAAATTTAGTCTTATTTAATTTCCATTGTATACATACTTCCAATGACCTTGTAGGATTTGTGGATTTATTACTTACCAGATGAGAAAAAAAGCCCCAACAATTCTATGGTAAGATTGCACTATCAAGTTGCTGTAGGATTGAGTGCCATTGATTTTTACCTCCTGATGAATGTTTATTTTGCTGTGAATTAATAATACCAGAGTTTAATAGAGCAACCCTCATAGAAGAAAATCAAAAGGAAAATCCAGGAGTCTATTTGTGTAGTAAATTTCTAGCCCATTTGAACAGTCAAGATGTTTCTAAGATGCAACAATTTAGCTTTAGAAAAAAAGTTTGAAGGGCAGATAGCTAGCAAATACATTGTTTAACCCAATCATGCTTCAGAGCTGTGTAAAAAGAGCTAGAAAAATACAGTTTGAGATTTTAGCTAACAACAAGAACTAAATGATAAGCAAAGACAGAAAAGATAATTTGTGTAATAGAAGATAAGAAAAGAAAACTGACCCCAAAACATTATTTATTGGAAGTCTGGTATTAAGGACTGATAACTGGGAAAGGAAGGCATTTATCAGTTGGCTTGTCTCCTCAGGAAAAAAGAAAAGCACGCAAAACTTATAAAATTTGCATGTGAACACTTTGAGATCATTCAGATCTTCTTGACTATTTTTAGGTGCAGAATGTAAATTATTAATATAATTTGCAATATTTAATTATAGTTTGTGCAGTATTTGCATAAATTAAATGCATGAATGTTGGAGAAAGCTCTGGTAATCTCTCTCTGTGTTTGTTGGGGTTTGCTCTGGGTGTTTGTTGCAGCAAGTGGCTTGAAGGAGCAAATCCACCAACAGAGAGTAAAAAAGCCTCTTCCCTTCCCCTCCCAGCACCTCTCAGGAGACAGCCAGTGCCCAGCAAGGGACCCAGATGCCACAGGTCCAAACGCTTTGTCCCCAGGGGATAAATTCCGCTGTCCCTGGTCTGCATTTGGGTGGGCTGCAGATTGACCCCAAAAAATGGGGTAGCTGAGGGAACCAAAATCCAAGCCTGAAAAAATCCCCAGCAGTGCATTGTTCTGGAGGGTAATCTGCATGAATCAAATCACAAGTGCCGTTTATGGGCCCAGTATGCACATATCCATTTTTTTCTTTTCTTTTCTTTTCTCTTTTCTTTTCTTTTCCTTTCTTTTCTTTTCTTTTCTTTTCTTTTCTTTTCTTTTCTTTTCTTTTCTTTTCTTTTCTTTTCTTTTCTTTTCTTTTCTTTTCTTTTCTTTTCTTTTCTTTTCTTTTCTTTTCTTTTCCTTTCCTTTCCTTTCCTTTCCTTTCCTTTCCTTTCCTTTCCTTTCCTTTCCTTTTTTTCTCTTCTCTTCTCTTCTCTTCTCTTCTCTTCTCTTCTCTTCTCTTCTCTTCTCTTCTCTTCTCTTCTCTTCTCTTTTCTTTTCTTTTCTTTTCTTTTCTTTCTTTTTTGACTGTTTGTCAAATGAAGTACTCTGAGATGCCACGGTCAGGGCAGGGGGGTGCTCTAAAAAAGCAGTCTAAGATTTATTACAGCTGAGGCAGAGGCCAGTGAGAAATTTCCCAAAGGTGGAATAAAAACCATGTTCTACAAAATAGTGAAATCTGCTTAGAGACAAATGCCAGAGAACCTGACGGGAAAAATCCTGAGGATTTTTGTGTGTCCATGGCTGGGGGATGTGAGCTCGAGTGCCTCATGTGCTGCAGTGGCAGCTTCCACAAGCCTGTCACACAGCTGGGGACACCGTGTGCCCTTGTCCTGGGACAGGACTTGCTGGGTGGTGTTGCAGGAGATTGCCGAAGGCCAGGGCTGGGGCTTGAATGTTGCCATCAGGAGGCAGGTGAGAGGGTCTGCTTGTGCCCCGTCTCATCTCTCCTGGGGCAGATGTTTTGCATAAAGCAAGAGAAAGCAGGAAATGTTAATTTTAGGTACATTTCCCTCAGTGTTTTAGGTTTTTGCTGTTCAAAAATTTTAGCAAATATAGTGTTGCTTTACATTATTTTATGTTGCTGTGTGTTCCCATTAACTGCTGTTCCCCATTCTAGCTGAAATACGTATTTAAACAGCAGCTTTGCAGTTTGCTCAGCCTTACATGCAGACAGCGTGAGCAGAAGTTAGTTGCCCTGTATCAGACAGATTTCTGGTCAGAGCAGATTATCCTTCAAATCTAGGTCATTAACATATATTTGCCTGATGTAAAACAGACGAATGTGCCCTTGCCACTGATAGACTGGCCAACCTCTGCTTTTATCAGAGACTGGCAGAAGAGTTATCCAAGAGCGGTCAAGTCTCTAGACCTCACTGTCCAGAGAGCATTTAATATCCAGGCAAATTATGCCTGTAGCACACTCACAGATCACTGTGTTTGGATATTTTAAGGAATTACTTTCTTTCAAAACAAAGGGAAACCAAGACACAGTGTCAGGAATAGATCTGCTGTTATCTAGGTGCTATAACTCTCTATCATAACGTCTATGGTGCTTTGCAAAACAGCGGTTCATCTGGTTCTCCCTTCCCCCAAATTAAAATATTAATTGTATTATACATAAAACATGAAGTTGAATAAGCAATTTACATTAAATTTGCAGAATTGAGAGAGTGAGGCCTTGCTTTACTAAAGAAAAAGGATTTTTTTTTTGGTAAGAAACTGACCCCCCTTACTCACTGTACAATCTTTATTATTAAAGTAATCACTGAAAAATTTAGAATTCCACTTAAAGGTATTTCAAGCCAGGAAAATATTTTTTGCTCCACAACATGTTTAAATTATGTTACTCTTTCAGTTGGATAATGTTTAATTCCTGCTGAAAGAGGGCGAAGGCACATTAACTACCCTTTCATTATTGTATTAACAACAGTTCACTTGCTGTTCTTACAGAATGAGTAAGAAAGTCACTCATGTCTCAGAGAGTCTTCTGCTCTTTGAGATGGGGGTATTATTAAACACAGCTTTCTAAAACAAACCTAAATTTGTCCATTGGAGACCCTCATCAGAGACAGCAATGACCAATTTCTCTTCCACGAATTAAATGTCAGTGCTATTTATAATACAAGATCTGTTTTACTTAGATTTTATAAGGCGTGAATGTCCAAATGAGAGAAAAAACAAACCCCAGTGAGAAGGAAAAACAGTCTTAAGGGAGGTAGAAGAGGGTTGAACACTACTGTCACACACAGATTTGTGGGTCCTGGTGGAGCAGCATCATGCAGTAGGATAAATCAGAGAGTACTTATGTTTTTGGTGAAGTATCTTGGTGAATATTTAGGAAAAACAATACTTAGGTAAAATTCTGGGAAGCGTTTGGTCTATACTTTGGGCAGGACAGAGGTGAGAAAATCACCATTTTACATCACCTTCTGCTCCTCTGAAGCTTGGTTTAAGGAGTGAGAATAGCATTTGGCGTAGGCTAGCTGAGATCCAGAGCTCTTCAGGGTGGAACAAACCTCTTTATTATTACCAAATGCCACCAGAGCTTGCTCGATCTTCCCTTTTATCCCCATCTAAAAAACTGGAACACATAGGTTTGCTATGTAAGAGCCATATCTTTCTGTATCAGCAGGATTTAGACTCAGGGCAGAACTACGTGAAAAATAATAATAATTAAAAAAAACCCAACAACATGGTACTCAAAGTGGTAAAAAATAGGGGAAATGCAGGATATTTCAACATTGGCTCCAGCTCCTGGCATATTATGGTGGAAGACCTGCATTCCCATCTGACGTGCCGTATTTGGTGAGAAGCAATGGCCTTTGGTCCAGGTTCCTTTCTCCAGCAGTGGTCAGGCATATTGAGGCAAATCGTATTGAAAGGCTTCAAGACAAACCTTGAAGGACTTTTTTGTCTTCTGGAAACAAGCATCCAAGGGTGCACTTTTTCATGAGCTAGGTTGCACTTTCAATAGCTCCACACAGACCTACAAATTTGTGCCATTGTGCTCTTTTCATAGTTTGAAATGTTCTCACACAATGATTTCCACAAGGAAATGTAAGACTTCCTTTTAAAAGCTAAATTTTCATTTTATCTTTCACGGTGTTTTTGTGTGTTATCCTATTTCCTGCATTGAAAAAGCCCAACAACAAAACACCCCAAACCCATAGCCTACTCATTTTCCCTCCATTTATTAATTTCCACCATGATTTTATGATAGCCTTTCCCAAACACAGCTTTTCTAAGATGAAGAGATCTCATCTGCTTTGTTTCTCCTCATGCAGAAAAAGTCTTTTGTCAACCTTGCTGCTCCTCTTTGTACTTTATCTAATTCCACTACGTCTTTACTGAGTTTGAGTGACCAGAAGTGCTCCTTGTGTTCAAAACTTGATCACACCGCGAGCAGATAAAGTGACAGAATTACATTTTCTGTTTCATTTTCCTGTTGCCTAACTGCTGCTTAGCAGAGGACTAACGTCAGAATCATCTATGTGGCAATTCCCCAAACTCCCAACCAGGAAAGAACCAATTTTGATCCATTGCTGCCTATGTTTAATTAGAGTTACCTTTTGCAATGTGCTTTACCTTGCACTTGTCACCCCTCTGTTTTGTTACTTAGTCACTCAGCATTTAGAAATCCTTCCGGAAAGCCTGGCAAAACCACACCGTGAATTATGTAAAGTTCTGAGAGGTGGAAGTTGTCTCAAAATCATAAAGATGATTCAGATGATACAAAACTATTTTGGTGTCTAATTCCTATAAATTCAATTTTGCATTCAGGGCTGAATTTATTGTGCATTTCTAACTTTGTGCTTATGAATGCCAAAAGGAAAATTTCTCTGATGTTTTCTATCCTATATCAAAAATTAATCTCCTATGTCCTTGAAATTTAATTAAACCAGATAGTCTTTTAAATTGTTTTCCCACCATATGTTGGAAAAAAGAGTATCAAAGTTAAACAAATAAATCACATCAGAGGGTAAATTCAACACAGTATTTGAAGCCAACCTCTCTCTCATTTTCCTCATTGTTAAAACTGAGTCAATGCCGACAACAAACATTTTAAAATGGTCGAGACAAAGAATGTCAGAATGCATTGTAGAGAAAGCTGTGCAGGCAAGGCACTGAATGAACTAGATTTTTTAAAGTGTTTTTCCCATTCCTGATTGCCTTGATGTGAAGTTGGTAGAATGAATTACGTTCTAGACATGATGGAATAGAAATAAAAGCTTTACAAAGATGGAAGATGAAGAAAGAAAACCATGTCAGAAATATAACCCCCTGATTCACATGTTGTCTGCTGTAAAGCAAAGTCAAGAGAGTCTAATGCCATGACATTGTAAAACACAGAAGATGACTGAATTCATAAAGGGAAACTAAAAATTGAGAAAAAAAAATTAATTCTTGTTTGATCAAAATTGTTCAAAGACGACACCTATGTCCATTATGACAACATAAAATAATGCACATAAACCTATGCTGTTGAAAAAGCTTCTGCAGAAAGCACTTGCTCAAATCTCAGGAAATGTAATTAGTTTTCAAAGGATAATTCTTCTAAAATACTTAGGCGTGTGAACACCTGAGAGGAAACCAGCAAAAGAACACTTTCATCTTGCTATTTATTTCTTTTCTGTTTCTCATCCTAGCTTGTGACCCTTTTCCCTATGTACTTATCAAAGACAGATTGAGTTTTGATTACGCATTATACAAGACTAACTTCACACCCCTTTAGAAGGATAAAGTCAATTACTTCAACGGCAGTGGATTCTGCCACTCCAGTTGATGTCCAGTGACTTCCAACTGCTCTTTGATTTTAGTTTCAAAAACTGTAAAAACATAAATAGCCTGGGATTTAAGCAAGTGAGATCCTATCTGGTTTAAAATTAATAAATTTTATGTGTAATCCCATCAAAATAATGATAGAGATGTTTGAAAAGTCATTTGGACTATTTTACCAATGTCTAAGCACAGGTTGAAGACCGTCTTCGGATGAATCTCCATGGTAGCATATGTCAGATGGTGTGAACCTCATATGACCTTGAGAATTAAGAGGTCCTTCAGAAGGTACCCTAGGTTGGTTGCCCAGTAGTTCACCAAGCCTCTGTGTTCAAGGAAGACATAACCTCTATGTTAAGGGAAGGTGCTTGAGGTCAGTTCATCATCCCACATTTTAAAACATGAATAAAAAAGGGTTCTGTTTGTCAAAGGATCTAAATTTGGTTTTATTTCTCTCTGAATGTTTCCTAAAGTACTTTATAGGGAACAGAATATTGGAATATCATCTGAAATTTCAACCTGCAGCTTTGCTATCAGATTATGGTGGTTTAGAGACAGCTTTTTTAACTACATCTATACTGCTAAAGTAAATCACATGGAGGATTTTATTGTTCCTGAGGCCACCTGCCACCACGTGGATCACGACTGCAGCGTGCAGCATTAGTCCCTAGGGGAGCAGGTTCACCTGGGAGAAAGCTTGTTGGCATGGTCCGTGCCAGAGTGGGCTGACCCACCAGCCGTGTGGACAATGAAGTTCCTGCACTTGGGTTGACCCCTGGCTCCCTTCAGCCGCAGGGAGGAAGTCTTTCTGTCCCTATTGTTTCATTTTGGGTGGAACCAGTGAAAAGACTCAGGAGGCCAAGAGGACACAGGCCTGATTCTGAAGTCCTGTGGGAAAAGTATCTTCCTAGCACAGACATATAGTTCTTGATCGCTGCAGGCTTTCATTGGTAATTTTCAACTTTATTGGCCAGTTTCATCAGAAAGGGCAGAGACCTCGCCATCCTGAGGTCTTTCAGGTGATGCCTGGTCAGGTGTGAGAGCTCTGATGGGGTCAGGTGAGACTGTGAGATGCTGGCAGTGCCCAGAGGTGCAGGCAGATGTCGGACTGCAAAGCCCCTTCAGCTCCCGGGGGTATTTACTGGTGAAAATCTTGTGGTGGTTATGGAGCTGCAGCACCTCCAGGGATAGAGATGGGGCTGTAGGGACTGTGGCTTTGCTTGCTTTCAGTGGCACTTAGATGATTGCAACAGCTACAGCTTGGGTATCCCTCGTGATAAGTTTTTTAAGAGTGGAATATCAAATACAGGCACAAGCGGCAGGGCAGAAACACAGTGCCATTCTCTCAATTAATTGTTTAGTATTTGAAAAAAAAGTTTTTCTGATAAAGTTTTAAAAAAAAGGTACATAAACACACACTTTTTTGCAACCAGCAAGCAGTTCCATGTTGGAAGAACAGGTAACAAACCAGCCCAGACATTTATCGGGCAGAGGGAGATTCAAACCTGCTCAAGCAGAGAAGAAAGCGAGGACATGTTCCTCATACCCCAGGTGAATGCTCTTGTATCAAGGGTAAATCAGCATCTACTGCAGTCCTAAATTTAAAAAGGAGGATGGGGACTGTGCACACTTCCTTCTGGGTTTTGTGAGAAAGAAGTGGCAGAGACAACTGTCTGGATGGGGGGAAACAGGGCTCTCAATCCCATTGGGAATCGAGTGGCTCCTTACAGCTGAAGGTTGGCTGCTGAAAACCTGAGAAAACGGAATCTAAACATCCCCATCCCTAATCTCAGATGGCTTTGAGCTACAACAGTTCAAGCCCAAAAGCATGATGAACTGCTCAGCCCCACGCAGCAAAGCTGCAACCCAGCAAGGCACAGTGGAGGCTGAGAATCTCCAAGTCCTGTGTTGAGCTCAGTACATTTTCTTTCCTCCCATAGATTCCTCACAAGTAACAGAAATTAATTTTTTAAGCAATAAATGAAGTACATATGGCAACACAGCTGTTGAAAATCTGTTACCTTTTCTCATCACCTCTTGTGTCCTGGGCATGCATTTTATCCTTCAAACCCAGTAAAAGGGCAAGTGCTGCAAGGAAAGCAGCTCCCTGGACTATTGGGGGACTTTGTGGTGTTACAAAGACATTCAAGAGGAGCCTTGCCTGTAATACTATCCAGAATTTAGGTCTCAGTGGGTTCATCGTTAAAATACTTTACATATTTATAATCACTAGGACAAGCGGAGTTTTCACAGAGAGACTGAAAACTGTAATTAAATAAAACTGGAAAAGGAGAGGACCGTGCTTCTTTTTCTTAATGATGGTGAGCTTTTGAAATGAAAGGGATATAAACCCTGGATAACCCTCAGACATTCTTGCAATACTGCAATTTTACAGCTGCTCATGAGTACACCGTAGAATAGTCCTCAGGCTGAACTGACAGGGGCTCTGTTGACTGTCTGTCTTCCTTCCATAAACGCTCAATGTCATAAGCAGTCAGAGTGACTATTTCTCATTTGATAGCCTTGGATCACGCTCCTGGTTATTCACATTTGCGTGTCATCTCCAAGGTAAGGAGAACAAATCTGGTGATATATTCAATTCCAATGCTGGAGCTGGGGAGAGAAAAAGGCAATTATTGAAAGAGGTCTTTTTGTGAAGGAGCAGTAGTTTACACCCTGAATAGGATAGGGGTTATCCTCCCTCCCCACCCCCAATTTCAGCAAACATATTCCTTATTTAACATGTTGCTGCTGGGATGTTTTTTCTT
>VZTO01012236.1:33741-60687 GCA_013400615.1 Syrrhaptes paradoxus
TTCCTGCACTTGGGTTGACCCCTGGCTCCCTTCAGCCGCAGGGAGGAAGTCTTTCTGTCCCTATTGTTTCATTTTGGGTGGAACCAGTGAAAAGGCTCAGGAGGCCAAGAGGACACGGGCCTGATTCTGAAGTCCTGTGGGAAAAGTATCTTCCTAGCACAGACATAGAGTTCTTGATCTCTGCAGGCTTTCATTGGTAATTTTCAACTTTATTGGCCAGTTTCATCAGAAAGGGCAGAGACCTCGCCATCCTGAGGTCTTTCAGGTGATGCCTGGTCAGGTGTGAGAGCTCTGATGGGGTCAGGTGAGACTGTGAGATGCTGGCCGTGCCCAGAGGTGCAGGCAGATGTTGGACTGCAAAGCCCCTTCAGCTCCCGGGGGTATTTACTGGTGAAAATCTTGTGGTGGTTATGGAGCTGCAGCACCTCCAGGGATAGAGATGGGGCTGTAGGGACTGTGGCTTTGCTTGCTTTCAGTGGCACTTAGATGATTGCAACAGCTACAGCTTGGGTATCCCTCGTGATAAGTTTTTTAAGAGTGGAATATCAAATACAGGCACAAGCGGCAGGGCAGAAACACAGTGCCATTCTCTCAATTAATTGTTTAGTATTTGAAAAAAAAGTTTTTCTGATAAAGTTTTAAAAAAAAGGTACATAAACACACACTTTTTTGCAACCAGCAAGCAGTTCCATGTTGGAAGAACAGGTAACAAACCAGCCCAGACATTTATCGGGCAGAGGGAGATTCAAACCTGCTCAAGCAGAGAAGAAAGCGAGGACATGTTCCTCATACCCCAGGTGAATGCTCTTGTGTCAAGGGTAAATCAGCATCTACTGCAGTCCTAAATTTAAAAAGGAGCATGGGGACTGTGCACACTTCCTTCTGGGTTTTGTGAGAAAGAAGTGGCAGAGACAACTGTCTGGATGGGGGGAAACAGGGCTCTCAATCCCATTGGGAAATGAGTGGCTCCTTACAGCTGAAGGTTGGTTGCTGAAAACCTGAGAAAACGGAATCTAAACATCCCCATCCCTAATCTCAGATGGCTTCCCATTTGAGCTACACCAGTTCAGGGGCTGTGACATTGATGATGAGCTGCTCAGCCCCATGCAGCAAAGCTGCAACCCAGTGGAGGCTGAGAATCTCCAAGTCCTGTGTTGAGCTCAGTACATTTTCTTTCCTCCCATAGATTCCTCACAAGTAACAGAAATTAATTTTTTAAGCAATAAATGAAGTACATATGGCAACACAGCTGTTGAAAATCTGTTACCTTTTCTCATCACCTCTTGTGTCCTGGGCATGCATTTTATCCTTCAAACCCAGTAAAAGGGCAAGTGCTGCAAGGAAAGCAGCTCCCTGGACTATTGGGGGACTTTGTGGTGTTACAAAGACATTCAAGAGGAGCCTTGCCTGTAATACTATCCAGAATTTAGGTCTCAGTGGGTTCATCGTTAAAATACTTTACATATTTATAATCACTAGGACAAGCGGAGTTTTCACAGAGAGACTGAAAACTGTAATTAAATAAAACTGGAAAAGGAGAGGACCGTGCTTCTTTTTCTTAATGATGGTGAGCTTTTGAAATGAAAGGGATATAAACCCTGGATAACCCTCAGACATTCTTGCAATACTGCAATTTTACAGCTGCTCATGAGTACACCGTAGAATAGTCCTCAGGCTGAACTGACAGGGGCTCTGTTGACTGTCTGTCTTCCTTCCATAAACGCTCAATGTCATAAGCAGTCAGAGTGACTATTTCCCATTTGATAGCCTTGGATCACGCTCCTGGTTATTCACATTTGCGTGTCATCTCCAAGGTAAGGAGAACAAATCTGGTGATATATTCAATTCCAATGCTGGAGCTGGGGAGAGAAAAAGGCAATTATTGAAAGAGGTCTTTTTGTGAAGGAGCAGTGGTTTACACCCTGAATAGGATAGGTGTTATCCTCCCTCCCCACCCCCAATTTCAGCAAACATATTCCTTATTTAATATGTTGCTGCTGGGATGTTTTTTCTTGCAGTCTCTGATTCTCTGTTAAGAACAGAAGGCTATGGTTTAGTGAGAGATAAGAAGTATTCCCTGTGAGGTGGTGGGCTCCCTGTGAGCCCAAGAAGAGGTAATTTTAAGTCCCAATGAAGTATTTGCTGGTTGAAGAGAAGGTCCTTAACTAGGGCTAGCTGCTGCACATACAATTCATCCCTGCTGGAATGAAAAAGAATAGAGCTGCTTGTTTGTTGGTTTTGAATCCTTCATGGAGAGCTACCAGTAGCTGTTAACTTGTGTATTATTTTGCTGTCAGACAGGAGAAACAGCAGTGAGAAGTTACCAGCAGAGTCACAAACCTTTCATCACACAGGTATCATAGTGATAAAGTTCAGGGGTAGTTATCCACCTCTCCAAAAACAAATATTACCCACTCAGACAAGAGAGAGAATGGATTTCTGCAAGAAGGTGTTATATTAGCTTGCATTATTGCACCTAACTCCCCGTTCACACTAAATGCAAGTGCCCAGTGCACTTTGAAGTTTTGATTGCCAGAGCACTCCTATGGGCAAGGAGGGACAGTGATTTCTCCTTATTTTGTACATCAACAATAGGGGTGCAAGGCTGCTGTTAGAATGGTCCATGGAGACACATTGCCATGAGCCAGGGTCCCTGGATCCCTGGGTCATTGAGTTCAACCTGGAGAGGACAGGCTCCCTGCTACGGACACGACTCCGTTTCCTCCCCACAGCAAGCCCAAGGGGAGCAATGAGAAACCTGTGGAGTCAGATCTCTTCCCTATGGTGTTGGGATACACCCTGCCACTCAGGGAAACAGAAATTAAAGCTCTGATTCACAAACACTGGCAGTTACCTGATTTCCGTCTATTTTTATGTGAGTTTTAGTTACTTTCTTGTCTTTGAAACCTGGACTTAGTATCATAGCTTAACTAGCTAATTTGCTTGGATGCTTTGGAGGGGTGGACCTCAACTACTCAAATATATGGCATGCTTGATAGACAAGTGATTGTGTCTCTTATTTGTCTTCTTTATCCCCCAGGAAGATGAAGTTGCTCGTGACAGTCGATTCAATTTCAGTGGCTATGGTATGGGTCACTGTCTCCAAGTCAAAGACGGCACAGCAGTCAAGGCTACTCCACCCAACCCACCTACAGCACCACCAAAGGATTCGGATTCCATCAAAAAGAAGTTTGTTGACCGTGCAAAAAGGATTGATACAATATCCCGCGCTGCATTCCCACTCGCCTTCCTAATTTTCAACATCTTTTACTGGATTACATATAAAATTATACGGCATGAGGACATTCACAAGAAATAGGCAACTCTGATTCACCAGGACTTCTTAGCCAAAGTGATCCACATGTACATAAACAGTGAAATGTCTTTCTGTCATTTGGATTAGGGGTTTCTTCCCCATCCCCCAAGGACACTGAAGAAAAAAACAATGAAGAGGAAAAGAAGTAGAGAAGGAAAAGTGATTGCATGAAAAAATACGCTGTGAGACCAATCGGTAAGGGTTCCCCCTATGTACTCTCAGCGTTGCTCTTCCAGATTCAGCATTGATCAGACATCTGTAAGTGGGGGCAAGTTTTACCCAACTTTATCATCACCAAGATTTTATCTTTCAAAACAAAAGAGAACCAGAAAACAAACAATTCTCCTAAAACATCTACCAAGAGACTGTGGTGGCTACAGTACAGTGAGTTATAAGAGGACCAAACTTTTTCAGGATAATGTTGCCTTTCTATTCGAAACAAGTCTACTGAGCTACATTCCGTGACCATGTCTGTAGTTCATGGTTTCACCAAGGAGTCCTTTTGTGGGTTGTAAATTATTTCTACTGGCAGGGGAGAGGAAAAAAAAAAAAAATTTATACTTTACTATCCTTGTGGGTGTGCATTTTAATATTATCTTGCTTTACTAGAATTGTAGTTTTGGGGTTGAACTTGTGTGTTGTGTGATTCATTTGATAGTTGACACTCCAAAACCAGTGAAACTGCCCGGTTTATTTTTGTTGGAAGACAGTGCACTTACTTCATTTTATTTCTGCTGATTTTACATGCAACTTGAGGTGCCAAACTGTATTTTACCTATTGTGCTACCCTGTACCACACTACTTAGTAAGAACTTGTTTCCTCAAAGGTGTAGCTCAGTTTAGCATTGAGTTTCTATTACTGCTCTCATTATAGCTGCAATCAATAGCTCTATAGGTAAACACAACTTGTTTACAGACCTCTAATTTATATCTTTACTTGAAGTGGCTATCATTTCAAATATCATTAAGTAACCTAAGAATTTTAAAACTGTACTGTGATTTTCAGAACCTGTTACCTTTTGGTGCCAGATCTGCGTTATTCAAATCCTTGCTACATGTTTTAAAGTAGAAAATTAAAAACATACAAAAAAAAAAAAAAAGATGGTATTTTTGCTTACACAGACAATGACAACCTGTAACATAAGATGAATAAAACATTAAAATTTTACACTCGCTGTAAAAGGGTTTATTAAAAAAAAAAGAAGTATTTGTCCAATTTCAATAAAGCTAAATGTGGTACTAACATTCCATCACTTTTTTCTTCTTTTGCACCAGCAGGGCTGTGGGCACCAGGGTCCAGCTCTTCCCCCGCTCTGTAGCAGGAAGAGGGTGAAAAGCACCCTCCTGCCAGCTTGGCTTTGCGCATCAAATTTTGCAGCAAAGGGGCTCTTGCCGTCCCCCAGGAGCGTGTCAAGGGCTGTGTCAGACGTGGCTAGGATATGACAGGAGCATTTGCAGAACACTTGCATCTGGGGAGCCAGGCCTGTTTGGGGTATCCTGAACTGAGATGGCCTCGTGGACATAACACCTGATAGTGTAAAAGTGAATTAAATTGTCTCCAGTTCCCTGCCCTTCTCTTGAGAGGCCAAAATACGCACCCCATAGCTGCCCAGTACAATTTTTCCCTCTCCCCGGTGAGATGTGGTACAGAGACATACTGTACCTGCAGCTTTCCTCACTCCGCTGTGACCCTGGACCAGCTTCTGCTAGAGGTTGTAGATGCAGGCACCACAGCCTGGCCCAGCCTGTATATTTGTGTGTGTGTCTGTGTGTCTGTGTGTCTGTGTGTCTGTCTGTGTCCCTGTCCCTCTCCATACAGTTGCCTGTAACTGCCAGGCGTTCTTCTTCTCCCAGGACCAGGGAGGGAATCTAGAGACCTTGACAAGTCTGATTCCCAGAGTTACATAAATAGTTACATAAATTAATGGCAAAAAGCCTGTTCTGCATTTTATCTCCCCATACCCTCCTCAGCTCTGTGGACTCTCCTGTCACTTACACCCGTATGCAATTGGCAACCGTCATCGTCATCTCTTTGAAACCATAGATCCAGATGTCACTGACAGCCCCAGAAAGGGGAACCAGTGAGAACTGAAGACAACTGTCTGAACAATTTTGCTTCGCAGAATAAGCTTTTGACTCAAATGTAGGTATCATAATATTTGTAATTCTTCTGGTATAAGATTTGCCTTTATTCCTTTTTAAAGTGGAACAGTATTTGATTCATGGATAATGCAGTAGAGGGAAACCCCAGATTGATCCTAGTCCCACGAGTTCCAGCATGTTGAGGAGACCTGGCTGTAAGCTGTGCTTGTATGGGAGCCTTCAGTGGTACATAAACATTCTGAACTCACTTTTACCAGCCCCTCATTCCAGAAACTCTGCTTTAAATGAAGGCGTAATGACAGGATTCATATTAATCCTCAGCACCCAGATGTGTTGCTAATGAATGTCAGAGCCTATTGCTCACAGCTCCCCTGTACGACCGCAGACCACTGCAATAGGAATGCAAAATTATTCTCAGCTGATGGGTGCTTGTATGTCCCTTTTTGCAGTGAAGTTCACGTACTTCCAGCATCCACATCACAAATTCACCTGCATGCTTTGCAGTGCTTGGCTGTTAGCATTGGCTCAATAGTTTGCTAAAATATTCTGCTGATCGGATTTGAGGTATGTTGATGGTATCCACGGGAAGATTGCTCCTTGCATATTAGCATAGGTCCAGTCGTGGGACTAATCTGTGCACAAAATCCTTACAGGTCTCTCTCTTTTTGAAGACAGAATTTGTAGCTAGTTGTGAATCTTGAATTTATCTGACTAAATTTTGGACATAAATGATGCATGTGAATGGCCAAGGACCACCAATGGCAATTAGGAACGGCCACACGATACAGAAGAGTTCTCAGCACGTTATTCAGTGGCCTGTGAACTATCTCACGCAGAGATGGTTTGATACCAAAAGGGTACCAAAGAACCATTCCTCAGTGAATGTGGCTGGCACCGAAACCATGTACACTGGCTGAGAAACTGCCTGCAGAGAAAAAGTCAAATAACAAGAGCAGTAGGACTTATAGAAGGACATGACTTTCAGAAACAAATGCTCAGTAGGGTTATCAGAGAAACAAGACTCAAAAACTTGTCACCTTGCACTCAGAGAAGTAGCAGAATTAAATAGTGAAGCAGTTTCATTTCAAGACACTACTGCAAGAGGAAAAAGAATGGCTTAGAATGTAAGTTCTAGACAAATAGCCTTTGTGAAGCAGGAAACACAGTGGGATGGAAGGAAAGAGACCCAGGATTAATTCTGGAGAGCTTCCAGATGTATTGAAAAACCTGCAGGTTACAATTCTAGCTGGCAAGATAAAATGAAGCCCTAGGGCATTTAAACTACATGCATTCAGCTATAAAACTATTATAATGACTTCTAATTTATCAAGAGAGTCTAAAAAGCTTTAAGCATGTCTTTAAAGGATGCAACATCAGGTCAGATCATTGGCATCCTGTTGTTACAGGCTGGACCTGAGTGTTCCAGTACTCAAGGAGAAAAGTTTAACCATCTCTCATCAGACAGATGCTGTCATGCACTGTGATAAAGCTTAATCGATAAAACAGACCTTTAAGAAAAACCTTGTTGCAATAGGAGGAAAGTGAAAAAATAGGTGCAATATAAGATGAGAGATCTTTCTTTGTTCCTGTTTCCTGTTTTTTTTCTCCATATTTTTTCAGGTGGCAGAGGCATCATTTGTGATGTACTGAATAGTAGGTGATAGGCGGTGTGGCAGTGGAGGCTTTTGGAGTCCCCGATACAAGATACCAGCAATTCATAACTGCTGGGGGACAGCTCCAGGATACATGATGCCTCTGAGGCCAGATTTTTTCTTGTGGTACAGAGGTGAGGAGTAAGGTCCAACCTCATTTATCCACAGACATTGAGACCGTCTCACTCTGCTTCCATTCTTCCCCAGCATGAGATGCTGAAGGTAACAGGAAAGAGCTGATGGAAAACTAACATTTGTCTACTGCGGGCTGAACTGCTACAGCCCTTCGTTTCTGTGCATTCTTGTCATTGACATTGGTGCCACAGGAGCTGCTGAATGAATGTGAGGCACCAGCCAAAACTTAAGCCTTACGTAGCTGTCGTTACCAAAAGCATTGTGGAGGAATTTGGAACTAACCTTTTCCCAGGAAAATCTCTCACTGGCCTGAACTGGTGGCTCAGGAACAGAATTCTGTATCAGTTGGAAGTCACAATTCATGAAATTATTCAAATGATCTGACCCAGTGCACTATTTACATTCTATATTTAGAATTATATTTCCAAATACAGAAAGAAATATATTTGATGTGTAGGCGTAAAAAGTATATACACAGCCTTCTCATCCTTATTTATTTCAAATTAGAACACAGCAAGGAACAAAGAAACAAAAGCTTTAGGATAAGCTTCGCATTACACAAAGTAGTGTGAAAATAATTATAATTAATCTATTCATTTTCATTATCTATAACATAATATAGGAAAGTGGAAAATAATTTTCTGCCAGACTTTCAAAGTAAATTTATTCTAATGCTTTTTGGAATAGAAATTTGTGTCTTAACAATGCTTTGGAAAACCAGAAAAGCCAAATCAAGGCTGCCTAGAGGAATTCTTGCCTGGGAGAATAATCTGAGCAAAGTCATGCTTTCTCCATAAATGTTCCTTACAGATTTTACTTCAAAAATTAATCTTCCCTGGTTTGACAAGAAGCAAAAAAGGAGATATTTATGCCATTTGAAGATACTTTTCCTACTTTTGCAGGGAAAATGTGAAATGTCATCACATTTAGTGCTAAGCTGCAGAACGAGAGCAATTCCACCAGTTCCAGACAAACTCATCTAGCCAATTCCTTCCAATTCCAACGCAGTGCTCACTGAAATCAGGAGAAAAAAAACAAAAGGGGGGGCTTCAGTGACTTCAACAACTTCTAGATCAGTCCTTAATGAAGGATAAGTTTCCAATGCTAAGCACTAGAAATAATCTGGGAGGGAAAATATTCAGAGTGGATTAGCTCTGTTCAGTATCCTCTAAGGAGGAATAGAAACTTGAGTCAAAATAAGCATCGCAGATAATAATTAGGAAAACTGACTTGGTGAAATGCATACACCCAGTGCTTTAAGTCCCACTGAAACAAACATGCTAAATCAATATCTTTGCTACCGAGAAAACCTGTGAGGCAATACTAATTAAAAAGCAGTGAATTCTGGGGATCCTGTCAGCGTTTTACTTGTGCTGTAAACCAGGATTTTACGGGGACTAATTATATAAAATCATCCCTAGTCATCTGAACAGCTGTGTAACTGATTCAAAACCAGCTTTTTCAGCTTACTATAAAACCTGAATCTGACTTTGAGCAGACTGTGTCCCTGCTGCTGGAGATGGCAGGCAGCTTGTGCTGTGCCAGGAAGATGGCAGGGGGATGCATTGCCCCTCTTTCCACTGCCCGGGAAAATCTGCAAGCCCCCTGAGGGTGCACAGGGGGAAGATATTCCTTAGCAGCGCTTAGTGACAATGCATTTGCATAGAGGGGGTTGAAGAATTCACAGATTTCCACCTTCCCTTTGCTTTGGCAGGAATCTGTTTTCCCTAAGGTGATGCAGAGTCTTGCCCTTGACATCACAGGGACCGGCCCGTGGCTGGGCTCCTGTATCCCTTGGCTCATGAAGAATTCCCTTCTCTCAGCTGCAGGTCCTCTTTGCCTGCCAAAAAAAAAGGGTCCCTGGAGTACATCAAGTCAGACGTGTCTTTGAAAACCAGCTTTGAAGGTCATTACAGAGCACCCAGTGTCTCCCAAACAGGGAGATGGGAGCAAAGAGAATGCACCACCAGTGGCTGGTGTGGGAAGAGAACCACATGTGCAAGGATGTCTTTCCTCACCTCTGAGAGCCGAAACCTGGAATGTACTCTCCAGAAGGTCCTCTGGGGCTCACAGGTTAGGCTTACAGCACATCCTGAAGCTGGCTGTGGTGTGGATGCTGAAGCTGTTTCCAGTGCTGCTCAAACACCTCTTCACTGGCACATTCAGCCTCTCCCACCCCCTGAGATGTTCAATGAGGTTGCAGCTACGGCTGCAGAAATAGTTTGAGAAGCACTGCAGCACTCAAAAACCATCTTCCCTGTTTTCCCTTTACTCTAAAAAGAGAAAAGAGCTATGCCAATGCAAGCAACAGAAACCAAATCCAATGTATTGGTATTTGCAGCAGTGCTAAAGTCTCTCGTGTGAGGACGTGTCCTGGGCATTGCCTGGTTTTTCCTGACCCAGGTGCCAGGAGGGTGCAGTAAGGGATTTGAGGAGCACAGGGGCTGCTGCAAGAAGAGAGGGAGCTCCTATATGGAGATATAGGAAGGAGCCAGTCAACACAGATGTCACCTTGGGCTGCTCTGCAAGCCTGAGCTGAGGTGACAGCCCACTGTGCCCAGCACAGGGACCCTGAGCAGGACCAGCCAAGAGGAACGGGGAAAGGGGACCCTCAGGGATGGGAACTGGACCAGTAATGGCCACAGAGCAGGGTACACCCCAGATCAGTATAATAGGAAGGGGGAGAACTCATCAAAGAAGAGTCCAGTCTAAAATATGTATTTACAGAATATATTCAGTCTCATCTGCTGGGTGCAATCCTGCCAATACAAATTAAGATCCTAGTGCAAAACACTTGATATAGGACACATGCTCCAAACAGGAAGAAATTGTAATGTTGCATGTGGAACCAGAGAGCCTTTAGCAAGGATTTCCAGAGAGAAAATGAGAGCACTAGTGATTCATTTCACACTGGAGACGCTACCTCCTGCTCTCTCTGCATTGTCGGGCAGAGATGTTATGAAAAAGCACGAGAGTCTGGAAAGGAAGAGGGCTGCTATTCTGTAGTTAAAGAAGTCCTAGCAGACATTGCTTGGAATGCAAAGGGCAGATGTGTATGGCTGCTTTTAGGGGAGACCAACAAGAGCAGCACGGACAAATGTCTATGATGAGCTAATTAAACTTTAGACAAGCCAAGTGAATGCATTTTTCCTGTAATAAACTAATGAACTGTCTCCTCTGGGAAAGATGTGAGACACTATCAGTGCAGCTCCTAACAAGGGCTGCCAAAGATGCTCTTCAGAGGAGGGCTGAAGAGCAGGGCTGCTACTGAGCCTTTAGTTTAAAAAATAAGAGCTGAAAGAGCTGCCTGCTGCAGGGAAGCTGGGTTCCCCTTCCATGTGTATTGCATTCACTGTAACAGGGCCCTGAAAGCATGTTCTCTGCTTGGACGAATATCAGAATCTTCCACTAACCCAGGAAACGAGCACAGCAAAAATAATAATAAAAAAAAAAGCACCTTTCTCTTGACATTTTTTTCTTGTAGCAGCATAAGTTAAAACTAAGAGAAACTTTTATGCTGACCTTGGAAGTAATCCAGGCCATTACAAGTTGACGGTGAAAGCTTCAATATGAGCAAGATCTCAGCCTGCATCTCAGCCGCCTGCTGTTACGGAACATTTGCTTTTCACTTTGGAGACCAATGTCTTTGTTTCTTTGAATTACTATCATGAGAGGTTTCATTACTGACCATTCTGGTGTTGCAAGTGCAGTAAGTGAGCACAAAAATGAAGAATTTGGTAAACATTGTTTAAAATTTCACTCGTATTTTCCTCACATCAGAATCTGTGTGTACAGTAGGGCTTCAGAGGTCTTTTCCAAGGGACACTGGGAGAGGCTAAAGAGCATTTTAATGCTTGGTTTTTAATTTGCAGAATAGAAGTGCCCCGTAAATACCCACAGTCACATTTTCCATTAGACATCCTAAATGTGACCCATTCTATTTTTAAAGGACCTAATTCCAGTTCATTTGCTGACTTATTCCAGGCACCACCAAACCTCCTAAGGCCCATTTCTGACACGCGGGAAGTTTTCCTTAGTTTTGAACAGCTGCATTGTTATTCTAGCCGTAGCTTTCTGTATTAATATCAGTGGGCAGGACTGATTTCATGACACTAAGGATATAGAGGAGGAGATTTTATCATCAAAGAAATTTGCTTATTTGCTGCTATAACAGCAGAGAAAATTTCGCTGTAAATTAATGGTTTCTGCAAATTGAAAAGCCTGAATTGCTTTTGTGCACACAGATACACGCACCCCCCTTTCACTTTGCTTCTCATAATGTTATTACAGTTTTTCTTTGGCTGATGTCCCTGAAAATTTCACCTGCTGCCCAGTGCTTGCTGTTGTTGTAGCACATAACACTAGCTACCTTATTTATCTCTGACCTAGTTATGGAAAAGGTCCAAAAGTTATCTTCAGCCTGATTAATCTAAGCCTGATCTGCTAATATGCTGCCATGGATTAAACATATATATCATCTGAAATAGCTGAGGCACAGCTCAGACATCCTGCAAACGGCAGCACTCAGCTGTAGCCGCAGTGAGGTTGGCTAAGCAGGCACTCTGCCCGATGCTCTCTGGTCAGGTTTCTGGGTCACATCTGAAGACCAACAGAAAATGTGATTGTGGGTACCACTGAGACACATCTTTTCTGCAAATTAAAACCCAAGCTGATATTAACAAATCAGAAAGGAAACATGAACTAAGAGGCCTGAGGAGAGCTCTTCAACCTCTCTCCCTGTGCCTGGTGTTGGCAGAAGAGCCACAACAATGCAGAAGGACTCCAAAAGGCCCATCTGCAGCTGAGGAGGGTTCCCATGGCACCAGTCCCTGGAAAAGCAACCCTAACCTCCCAAGCTTCCTGCAGAGCACAAGGGGTCCTGCCTTGCAGCAACAGGCAGGTCAGGGATCACCTAGATTAAGCTATGAGCAACGACGGTCCTTGGAGCGGTTCAAGAGGAGGCTACTTCACTATGGTTTAATCTCATCATCACAGCTTGGTCAAATAGCTTCACTAGCTATTCTCCTTTCAGACTGGATGGAAGAAGTGAGCTAGGTCCTCTGTAATATAGGACAGATGTAGGAAAAAACTTCCCACCAACACCAAACCACACACAGTGCTGCTCCCCAGCTCAGGCTTGGGATGTTCCCCACGAGCTGGTGCAAGGGTGAGGGGGTGAACTTGTTTGCAGCATTATGTGTGCAAAAAAAAGTGTAACAGGAAAACAAAGAGAAGCAGGTTTTGGAGAGACCTCGAAAAGGGCAGAGACTTGAGGAAAGCACAAGAGGAGAACTGAAAACAGGGCGTCCTCTTGCTCATCCCAGTGGTGCTCTGAGGAAGACAAGCAGGACTCCACCAAGGATACTGTCACCAATTGCTCTTTTTAATGGAAATCACCTGGCAGATCCCCAGTGTCAGCTACTCACTCAGAGGGGCATTTCTATTATTAGGACAGTCAGCTGGGAGGATGGCCAAGGTTTATATTAGCTCCATTACCGGCTAGCTTTAATGGGTACTGGAGAGCATCTCTGATTTTTGGAAGCATAACTGCATCTATCGAACACCACTCCAATGTTCCTCTGTTTTAAGAAGGTCAGCACTGCCCGTTCAGAAAAAAAAAAATTAAAAAAAAAAGGAGAATTCTAAGCTGAAACAATGGAAAATCAAGGTGGGAATGACCTTAAGAGATTGCATAATCTTCTTTGTCCCCAAAGAGGCTGGTCTAGAGAGGGGTGGATACCAGTGAGTGTGGAGGCTGGAAGTGGTTTGTGGGAGTGACTTTGGGGAACTGTGAGCAGCTGTGTGTTTGTCTCGGCATCAGTAGCTCCCTGTTTCCTGACCACTGCCCATGGCGAGCACTCAGGTCACGCAGCCACAGCTTCCCCTGTGCCTTCCCCAGGAACTCCTCTTGCTTCTCCTCTGTCTCCCTCTTCAACCAAGAGGCTCTTCCTGATGACCTGCCATGGGACAGCCACCCAATGAAGGATAAGCAGCTAAGACCTGGACAGAAATTAAGAGGGAAGCATCAACAGACAAACTGAGAAAACTTTTTGTCATGCACAGTATTTTCTCATGTATACATCCTCATGAGAAAAATTCAGTTTCTCCTCACAAAAAAATTTGCAGCTTCATTAGTAACTTCTTCCTTTTCATGGGGTTTTACAAAAGAATTATTAAATTTTAAATCAACAAATTTGCTCAGCAAATAAACAGTTTGCTACAGAAAGCACCACTCGACTTTTCAGTGTTGAATGCACAAGTATTCATCCAAGCTCTAGAGCATGCTCAAGCTGAAGACTTTGTGAGACCCCACTGCTCCTGCTAATTCCCAGAGAACTGTTATTGTCTAAACTACTGCATGCCTGTTCCAGGGTGCTGGCTTATGGGGAGATTTTTTTTCTTTTTTAATTATACCTTTCCAATTCTGCTTCCTGGGCTTCAATGGCATGGGATTTTTTTATTATTATTATTATTCTCATACATCATTGGAGCACCTAAACAGTCTCCTACAGATTCAGAAAATCAGGCTGCCCGTAGTGAATGAATCCTTCAGATACAGTGATATTATTAGCTCTTCTGTGTCATTGAACAGAAGAGCTAAATGCTAAAACCAGAAATTTCATTAAAGATTAAAGAAATATCATTTCACGTTTCACCTGCTCCATTAATATCAAATATGAATTCTATCTTTCATGACACCACTTGAAGTGCAGTGTAAGATTACAGATATGCTATTATTTAATCTCTCTTTCAGAGAAAGAAAAAAAATTACTAAAAATCCTTGAAGAGCTGTGTCTAAGCATGACAATATGTTCTGTCTGTCCATTTAAAGTCACTAAAGCACATCTTGGCCTTGTGATTTTTCAATAGCTCCCTTTCTTCACGCACCACTTGAAATATGTTAACGGAGACATAATTTTCAGGAAATGCCAAGCACTTATTCTCTGAGCGTAAAACCTCCAAAGACTGCTCTGGTGGAATACCCAAGAAGTGAGGCACTTAAACTAGTTAAGTGCTTTTGGAAATCTCAGCCTTAAAGATTATGGTCAAACTACTTCTTTTCCCTGGAGTTTTTCCTGGTTATTCATTTTTCACTCCCTCCTTCAGTTTTTTTGTCCCAAAGGGCAGTTTCTGAGCATACCTCTGGCCTTTTCCCTGAAGCCCAAAGCTACTGAGGACATGATGGGTTGCACCCTGCATCTCTGCAGTGGGAAAATTTTAAAGGACTGTAGAAGTTGCCTTAACAGGAAAAAGAAAAACTGGAAAAGATGACAGTCAGACATTTTTCTGTGAAGAGCATCCTAGTGAAAAGGCAAGTCCAGAAGCTTGTTCCATCTCGTTTAACATTACCTAGGTATCTCAGAGCCAGAAGACTAAAAGGACACCCAAATCTTCACAGAAAATACATCTCGCTCACATTGTTCTTGTATCACTTTCAACAGAGACTTTTGGAAGACTATCAATATCCAAAAAAAGTCACTCCTGCACAGTGGTGTGTAGATTTCGGTTATGTCCTCTGGTTGGAGCTATGCATATATATGTGTTTGTCACATCAGTCATCCTCTAGCAGGACCCGTGATGTGCTCTACCACAATTCCCCACGTTCACTCTTTTCTGCACATTACCGGTGTTATTTCAAACAGTGTCTTTCGTGTTGGCGTAGGGCAGGGCACGGGGCTTTGCACAGGGTGGTGTATGAGCTTCCCACCCCTGGGGCAAAGCGAAACCTCCTGACAGCACCACCACACTTGCAAAATGACTGAGGGTTCCTCAGCACCCATCTGGGGAACAACATAGCAGGGGTTGCTCCAGGCAGCCCTTCCCTGCAGATATCCTCATCCTGGCTATGGCTGAACTGAACAGCTTTCCAGCCCACGCTCCTGTGCAAGACATTGAGTCCCTATTTTAAGGAAAGAATGTTAGTAATGAATGAAAAGGAAAAAAGGGTAAACGTATTTTTACAAAGATACAGCCCTGGGGCAGCGTTGCAGGGACTGAGTCTCCGGAGTTCCAGGAGTGGCTTTTAGTCCCCGCTGTTCTTTGGGAGGTGGGTTGCCAACCCATGGGTACACAGAACCTGTCTGATCTCCTTCCACTCCTCCTCACTGCCCAGCCCATGGGTGCACCCCAAGTAACACCAACATCTCCCCCTTTTGCTCCCAGATACCCTGAGCCAGGGCAGGGCTGAGCTCATGGGGGCTGCTTCTTGTTTTAGTTCTGGCTATCCTTCACAAGGTGGGTGCAGAGATGGCTTGGCCACGGGTGACCCCCTGCTCCCTCTCCCTGAGCCTGTGCAGCTCCCAGGGGCAGGGGCAAGCTGTCCCTAGGCACTCCCAGCTGCCTCAGACACACGGTTCGCAGATGCCGGGGCAGTTCAGGCAGTGCTGCCAAACCTGCAATGACAAGTCATTGGGTCCCTAAAAATGTTAATGTGATGTTTACTGCTTGCGTTGAAGTGCCACATGGGCTGCAAGCTGTTTCCTCTTGGCTGAGAGCTCAGAGGGAGATAACCCCAGCTGCTGGGTGAGCCAGGACATCTTCCCCTGCTGCCGAACAAGCGGGGAAATAGCATGTGTTTGGGTTTTTTTACAGGGAAGTCCCGGCAGAGATGCATCAACTTTATCTCAGCTCCTCACAGGCTCTCAAACATACAATCTTGAAAAAAAAACCAACCAGATCCTACCTTCCTGACTTTACAAGGAGCACAGGGTTTGTCGGTCAATCCCGAATAAATACAAGTCTTCCTTCGGCAGCAAATAATCTCTGCAGCCTGACATTTGCTCCCAGTTTAATTCTCCTGGCGGACCTTCAAATCCTTGTCCAAAGATTCCTGATCTTCTCACTGCCCTGCCGAGAAGATTGCTGAGATTGGTAAAGGTTCAGAGGGTTGAGCAGACAGAGGAGAGCAAGTGCAGCTGGGTTCCTCGCCAGCCCCGACTTATTTCTCAACCTGTTAATTGTTCAGCAGTGCAAACAACTGCAAAACAAACAGCTTCTACAGGAGGGACGTTTGTGAGTATATCTAAATTATTTGGGAAAGAGAAGCCCTTCAGAGACTCCCATTTTGCTGACAAAAAGCGAGCTGAAGGTTTGTAATGAAAGAATCCCGTCAGAGTTTCTGTACCGAGGCTGCCATCATTCAAAAACACGATTTTGAGGTTATCCTGAAATTGTTTCACAATCCCTCACATAATCTTTCAAATCCTCCTACAAACCTAATGTTATCCTTCAGGAATGTATCAGCAAAAGATTTTTATTTAATCAGTGCTGAAATCTTTTAGGACTAATAAATTTAACCCTAAAGAGTACTGTGGCAGACAAGTGAATTCATGTTTTGGTAGTACAAAAAGGTTACATTAAAAACTGATGGTTTAAAACCTTTTCACCTGCTGGTTTGGCAAAATCATCTTGCAGGAAACCCTATGGATGGGAGTAACTTGGTCAAAACACGCCTCCCAAGGACCTGGTTGATTCCCAGCTGTATAAAGCCTCAGGGGGTCGCCTCCGTCTTGGGCAACATGTAGGAATCATTCAAATAACACAATTTAAAGTGCAATCCTCATTTCAGACCTCTTTTTGTACCAGGGCCTGGAACTCTGTCCTTCTCTACTTCACAGGTTTGAGGCTGGGGGAGATGCTCCCAGCAATGACCCTCCCCTGAGAGTCTGCTGGGAAGATTCTTCTTGTCCTTCTGCTGGAATTCACATTGGGGTGTACAGGAAAAGTAAAACAGCCCCTGGGGGTGATAAATATGCAGTCAGGATGGTATAATTTGCATATAAGGCAATTCACTTCAGCTCGGTAACTAATCTGACCTCCTTTTCATTCAAACAGCATCACTCTGGTCAGTATTTTGATGAGATACCATGCTGGAAAGAACTCAGAAACTCACTGACACTGTCCTCTGGGGAATGGCTAGAAGGACAAACGGACATTTGGAAATGCTGTTGGACTTCTTTGGAGCCACTAGCAAAGAACACATTTCTGTCACTGATCTAGGAGTCTAAATTCTTTCCCTTACCACTTGAATCCATACAATCCTCTTTGGATCTGGCCAAATTCAATTTTGGAAATTACATTTTCCAGAAACAGAGTAGGCTTAAATCAAAAATTAAACAAAATTAGTTAGCACTTTTGATTTACATTGTATTTTTGAATGTAGACTTATTGAAAGCTGACATAACTTATAGACATCTCCTTCAAGCATATTCAGCCTAAACTATAATTTAAGTGAACTGGAAAAAAAAAATTACTTCTATAAGTTGAATCAATATGTCATGAATTGACATACTGCATTAAGCAGGGCAAATAAAATTGGATACAGCAATTATACATCCTAGACTACAAGGTGACTGCTGTCTTCTCTGAACCTCAACATCTGCAGCTTAATGAATACTGAAGAGCTGAACAGGTCTGGGTAACTCGGTGGTCTGTCTTTATTTTCTGAAATGAAAAAGCATCCTTACTCTGTATCCCTGAGGTCCAATTCTGGGCTGCTGTAAGGGACTTTGTTTAAAAATACAACACAGTTTCTCTCCAGAGCCATATTAAGTTTTCATGGGTCCGGATGTTTTTCGTGTTTCCAGAGGATTTTTTTTTTTTCATTCACAGTGGTTAGCCCTAATAAGCTATATGGCATAGACTCCTCATATGTTCCACATAGTTGTATCTTACTGAAATCTGGCACTTAACTGCTCCTCAATAAATTAAATCACAAGTTGTCTGATTGATTATAACCTTTCACATTTGATTTGTCATAGTCATCGTCAGGGACAGGTAAAATGGTACATGCCACTCCTAAATCAAGCTGTTTGTTATAGCCATGATAAAATCCAATGTACGTGCTATAGTGCACATATGAGCTAGCTTCAAATTTGTTGACAGGTATGATAGTAACAATGCACTGAAACCTACGCCCTGATATCTTCAAGCTGTCCACCTGAGACCCTGGTTGCCTGGGAAATGCATGGAGATGACGTTTGTGTTGTGATATCTGCACTACTGACATTATTTTGATCGAGCTTGTACTGTTTCTGAATTGCTTGAACTTGCTGTTATTATTGAATTAGTGAGGCTAAGCCTGCTCTGATATGCCAGCATAAACAGCAATTACATCTGTGGCTGCAATGCAGACATCACTTTTGTGGGGTCAGGTGTAGCAGTCTGTGATGATTTTCTCTCTGAACGATGTGCACATTGCCTTCTTCTCGGTCTGGTGGTGCCCACCCTTCTAGCCTCTCCACTCTGGGCAAGCCTGGACCCCAGGCCCTGCCCACCATGGTATTTCTGCTCTTCTTTTCTATCCTTTTAGGCAGCAACCAAATTTTGTGAAAGCCTGGTGTTCAATGATGACTGTGAAGTCCACGTGTCATCCTCCTGGATGTATAAAGGTGGGAGGCAGAAATCCTAATGAGAGTCCACGAAAATAGAAATCTGCAGGTAGGAGATGATTTCTGTGAAGAGGCTGTTGGGCTCAGTACATCACGGTCCTGCTGGAAAAGAGCAATGCTGTCTTAGAGAGCAGCAGCAGAGGGTGAAGAAAGAGGCGGCTGGAGGTATCTGAAAGCTGACAGGGGTGTGCCACGTACACACGGTGAGCTAGGATAGTAGCTGCAAGATTTCAGCCCACATATAGCCTCCAAGTCCTGCTCTTGTGTTTAGATTGCAGTTCTGAAGGGAATTTAAAAATATATATTTAAAATAAAATAATTGGAGACTTGTATAATACCCGTTTTGGATCACAGAGATAACCTAAATGCTAGTATTTTCCAACTTTTGAGTGATTGAGTTATCACCCCCTTAATATAGTCAGTGAATGTAATTAAATTGAAGAGGCTGGCTTAAAATATCACAACTGCATCACAAGTATAGATGTTCAGCGTAATGCCCCTTGCTTGCTTATCTCTCTCTATGTCAGCCAGGAATGCTTTAATTCTCCTTCTCCCCATACTAGCCACTGTTGTCCCAATCAGCTTTCTGAAAGGTAGCTCTGATGTTCTGCTACTAACAGCAAGAGTAGCAATGTTAATATGTTATTGGTGTCAACAACAGGAAAATGTCCCAAGAAAGAGATGAAGGGTACAAGACAAAACACAGAGGATGGGTAGAAGCCAGGTTTCTCTGGCTGACCCTCACTGTGTGCTTACTTTCCTTCTTAGGGATGTTTGATCAAGTATTTGTCTAAGCAGATGGGACAGAGCAAAAAATTCAAGAAAGCCTGGAGTGAAAACATCTAGAAGACAGGACTGGAATGACGACCACCAGTGGGAACTACCTTCTCCCACCAAGACACATTTGAACTTGACGTGCATGAAGCACTCCAGTCTAAGAAGATGGTTCAGTTTCCATGGCTCATCAGCTCCATCACACTATCTGCTAAGACTGAGGTGAACATTTTCCACAAGCACCATTTGTGATGGAGGCACTTGTCACTAGCGGTTGGGTTACATATTGCACACAGAATAACCAGGGAGCTGAACAGGTCCCAACCCAAGCACTAGTAGATTCCCCATTCACTTCCATGCCTATAGAGAGTACTAACTCCTTTATAGAGGATGCTTAAATAAGTGATTACATCTTCTCACTCATCTCTGCAACCTGTACATAAGCAAGTAGATGAGTGATCTTGCAGGATCTGAGTCACAGTAGAAGAAACTTCCCTAGCTTATCTACTGGATATATTTTATTCAGTAGCTTCTTGTCCAAAGAAAATGATGCTTATGAACAATTATTTTTGAGCTCCCTGGTTAACTGCAACCAAATGTGATGGTAACGTGCATGTTTAAAATACCCTACAAGAGATATGAAAACCAGAATCTCAGGGAGGGGCAAGGCGGTGGGAGGGGGAAGTTAATCCCTTCGTCTCTGACAAAGATAGGCAGATTTCAGTGTTACTCGTACTTTTAACACCTGCTGGCTGGGCAACTGGCACGTATCTTGCCCTCAAACAGAGGTGTCAGGGGCTAGACAAGGTGACTGGGACGACTGCAAAGTAGGGAAGGCTCAGGAGTGTAAGGCTTATTTCTCCTACTGCCAGTAGAATAACTGATTTTTCTTCTCACAGACTACTGAAGGTTCCTACCAACTGCACCACTTGAAGAGTAAATAATAAAAAAGGAGTCCATCTCAACTCCTGTTCAACAAAGAGGCAAGCACTTTAAGTAAGCCTGTGTTT
Source organism: Syrrhaptes paradoxus (assembly GCA_013400615.1). Lineage (NCBI taxonomy): Eukaryota > Metazoa > Chordata > Aves > Pterocliformes > Pteroclidae > Syrrhaptes > Syrrhaptes paradoxus. Next base: position 54,122 of record VZTO01012236.1, read on the forward strand.
TTCTCTCTAATCCTTTGACCATCTGAGATCCCAGGAAAGAGTCAGTCAGTGCTGACAGCCTCTTGGATTCAAGACCTGCACAGGAAACTAAATGGATCCTGGAAAGGGCTGTCAGTAGTTTGTTAGTGCAGGGATGGGAAGGATATGTGGTATCCCAGATCAACATTTGTCTAGCATCAGCTAGAGAGCTGCATTTCAAGGGGCTTAAACCCAATGCCTTAGCCATTCACAACTCCTCCTCTCCCCAGGTGAACAACATAGAGATGCAGAAAAGATGAAAAAGTGTGAAAAGATGAAAAAGTGAAAAAGAAGAGTAATTTAAGGGAGACTGACATTACATGGAGATGTTGCATTACCTTCAAAGCATGCATTATTTACCCGGGGTGTTTGTGGTTAAGTTTGCATTTCAAAAAAAGGCAAACACTTTGAGGAATGAAAATACACAGCTGGCACTGGTAAATAGCCTTAAGTCTACCCTGCAGTGACACCTTGAGGGGAAAACATTAAAAATAAATAACCAGAACATGCATTTCAAATCAATGCTAAAGAAACAGGAACTGCAAAGCTACCTGGATAGACAGCTGCCTGGTTTCCTGGAGCAACTCATGACAACATGGGGCTTTATACCACCATTCCTGCCAAACAGCTTTCCGTTAAGCTGTGCCTTTTCTCAACTTCTCCTGCACACATCCCATACTTGTACAGTCTAATTTTCCCTTCCCTTTTTCTTCTCCTCTGGGGGAGATACAAGCACCTTGTGATTTTCAGAAAACATTTTGGATCAATGCTTGGTTTTTACCTTATTATTTCAACATTTTTAAATTACCTTCCACAAAAAAAAAATTGTTCTTTTTCAGAAGAGGCAAACTCTTATTCCTGGTGTTGTTAGAAGAAATTGTTCAGCCTCCCGGAGAGCAACGGAAGGCTTCGAGGTGACCCAGAGGTGGCAACCCCATAGGAGTCTGGTCTGGCAGCTTTAGATGTGGGGTCAGCCTGGGGGTTGCAGGTGCAGGGGGCTAATCAGCTCTTGCCCCTCTCCCCCTCACCTGCCTTTTTTTTTGCGAGTTTGTCTGTTGCGCAGCAAAGGCTAGTCATAAGTACAAGCCCTTGCAGAGAATTTTCTCTAGCTGTGACCAAAGAATGGCACTGGAGATGTGCTCCTGGAAACAGCCCCCGCTTAGGGCTGCATGGCCTCATCTCTTCTGAGTACGGATGCAGACATTTGGGGAAACGCCTCTGCAGAGCTGTTTTAGCAAACTGTGGTGACAACCACCTCTGGTGTCGAAGGGATAGTCAGTTAGGAGTAAGTGCAGCAATAGGTGACCACAGGTCCTTCCAAAGGGCATTCATACTGACATTAATACTGGCATAAGGCTTCCATAGGCGGGTGTTGTACATCTGTACTGGGCTGTTGGCACTTGAAATGCTTTATATCTCCTCCAGTGGGGCTCTGGTTCAGTGTTTCAGAGACCAGGTAACCCAGCAGGGTTTGTGTAGCTTGCAGCCTTTGTGTTTTGTGAGCAAACACAGTCATGTTGAGTTCGGCTGGGGGGAAGGGGAAGAGGGAGCTCCTTTGTGATGCTGCTGCCATGTACAAATCAAGAGATAACAGTGGGAGCTTTTGCTAGGGAGATAAAGGGCACACATGCAAAAAATTAATTCATTGGTTGTTACGTGCTCTGGTATACTAATATGAATTAATTTTAATTTCTAATCAGAATTTTGAATTTGCAAAACCTTAGAAGATGCAATTGATGAAATTTGGGAAGGGCACTTACTAAGAAAACAAAACTTTTTTAGTACAAAATTCTTTTAAACCTACCTGTGCTCCTAACTTTCATAACTAAACTGTCTCAAATGTCAAAAAATATCTTAAAATACAATTAAAGTGAAGGTTTGTGAATTTGGACAAATAATACAGTCAGCACATTGTTTACTGCTGCATGTACGAGACTCTACAAATTAAATTACATTCAAGGCAGACAGTGTCAGAACATCAGTCATACATGTCTGGAAAATATTTTTTCTACTCACTGCAACATTAATCTCAATTACCTTGAAATGAATCTACAAAAAAACCCCCCCAAAAATGTCAATCAATTATTGGTTTGTACTAACCAAAAATAACAAACGACTCTATAAAGGGTTAATCAATATTTACAGACCATGTCGTGGGTTAAGCAGAGGAGAGTTAATTTTTTTTTTCTTTCTTCCTTCTCTTCATAAATAGTTAGCAAGAAGCTATGTTTTGGATTCCTGCTCAGGAGAAAACTGATAAGAAGGAATGTTGATAGTTATTGCCAGGATACTCTCAAGGACAAATAACTTCAGCCTCTCTCCTCTCCACAGACAGAGCAGGCGGGGGGGGGGGGAGAGACAGTCCAGCTTCTAGTTTGGGATTTGCTTTTAGGTTAAGATTGAGAAGCAGACTGACCAATTATTCCATCCCATGCACGTCATACCCAGTATATAGATGAGGACCTTTCTGGGAGATCTCCCTCTTTCACTTCCCTTGGGCTCTGGATCATCCCCCTTCCCCCCCTCTTTTTCGGGGGAATCATGAGTGCGGTTTCTGGGGATCATTAGCTGGCAACAGGCTGAGTCTTTTGGGGGGGGCAGTATCATTGTGTATCACCCATTCCCTTCCTCCTCCAGGCTCGTTGGCCAGGAGTCGGCTGGGCTTGTGGTCATTGGGTGGGGGGGCAGTATCATTGTGTATTACATTGCATATTTGTATATAGTATTATTTCCAATATTATTGTAGTTTAGTTGTTAAATTGTCCTTATCTCAACCCACAAGTCCTCTTTGCCATTTACCTCTTTTAATTCTCTCCCCTATCATTAGGTGGGGGCGGGGACCGTGTGAGCGGGTGTGTGTGGTTTGGCCCCCAACCAAGGGCCAACCCGCCACAGACCATTACAGGATTCAGCAGGTCAACAGGTTGCTGATAGTCCTCTCTAGGAAATCCCACAGATGTGGAACACGAACACCAGACACTGTCCCTGTCTTTCACTTGCCAGTAACCCCTACTGGTCAGCTAATCAGCCTACTGGAAAAACATACCGAAGGGCGTTTTATCTTGTCCCACATTATCCATCCCTTGGCACCAGTGATGCACAGGCTGTCTCCATCAGAGGAAGCTCACATACAGCCAGGTTTATTAGGTATGAATGTGACTATGCTGTTTCCAAGCCTGGCGTGCAACCTTGATCCAACCTGCCAAACCCAAGCTCATCACATGCAGGACCAGCTGGGGTCTGCCGGCACATGGTCTCTACAGCTGGGCAAAAGATCACAAGCACAACTCACCCTGATCCAGCTTTCCTGGGAGGCAGATACCCAGCTGTGTCTGTTTGGATGGAAATTGTTGGTACAAAACTCAGTGTAAGATAGGACATAAGGGGAAGGTGATACTTCTTCACAAACATCTGCCTGGGCTGCATTAAAAAAGGGGTGGCCAGCAGGGAGAGGGAGGTGGTTCCCCCCCTCTACTGGGCTCTTGTGAGGCCCCATCTGGAGCACTGTGTCCAGGCCTGGGGTCCCCAGCACAGGAAGGACGTGGAGCTCTTGGAGCGGGTGCAGAGGAGGCCACTAAGATGATCAGAGGCTGGAGCACCTCTCCTGTGAGGAAAGGTTGAGGGAACTGGGCTTGTTTAGCTTGGAGAAGAGAAGGCTCCAGGGAGACCTCATTGCGGCCTTCCAGTGCTTGAAGGGAGCCTACAGACAGGAGGGGAGCGACTGTTTACAGGGTTGATAGTGACAGGACAAGGGGAAATGGTGTTAAACTAAGAGAGGGGAGATTTAGGTTGGATATTAGGCAGAAATTTTTCACTTAGAGGGTGGTGAGGCACTGGAACAGGTTGCCCAGAGAAGCTGTGGGTGCCCCATCCCTGGAGGTGTTCAAGGCCAGGCTGGATGGGGCTCTGGGCAGGCTGCTCTAGTGGTTGTCAACCCTGCCCACAGCAGGGGGGTTGAAACTAGATGATCACTACGGTCCTTTTCAACCCAGGCCATTCTGTGATTCTATGACTCTATGACTCTGAGGACAAGAGACACCAGCTACCCAGTCCTCCATTTGTCCCTGGGGTTCCTCTTGAGAGCTACACAAAATTACATTTTGGACATATCTCTTATCTCCTTTAGGAACCATCAGCTCTTATGGAGTGGTCCCTAGTCTGAGCATCAGGTTGACTTCAGGTCTCTAATTCTTAAGCCAGGTTGCTGCCCATTGCTTGCTTTTAGTTGTTTGGAAAAGATGTCTGTCTTCCTCATAGGCTAAAGGGAAAAAGCATATGTGTTATCTTACATGTGATATGCTGCCATGTTGTATGTAATATGTTGTCATGTTGGTGCCATCTTCCTGTTGTTCGGATGTAGGGTCTGCTAGAGACCTAGATGTGCTGGGATCTTCTCTCACAATGCAGGTCATCTTGGTGTGGTATAACAACACTTACCTCCATTTTACTGCTGGAAAAAGTGTCTTTGGGGAGGAGTATCTACGCATCTAACCCCTTGTTCTGGTTCTTCCAGTGCTCAATCACACACACTGGCTTCCCTTAGTACTTTGTTCCTATCAATCTTTGTGTTTCTATTACAAATCTCATCCTTTAGGCTCTTCCAGGTTCTGGACAGACTCCCTACCTGCAATGAGGTATGATGCATGCGTAGAGGTGGCTGGCACAGCTGTACACCTGGTTCCTGTTTTGCCTAAATGATCCAGGCAACACTATCTGCTGGCAATGGCAGAAGCAATAAACCCTTGCTTGTGCTGCCTGCTCTTTGCCAGCTGATGCAGAGAAGGACTTTGTATTGAAAAGAATTGGAGGGGGCTCACAGGTATTTTGTACGCCACGAGCTGAGCCTTAGCAATGGAGGTCTCTGCAGAGCAACTGCCCGGGGCTTTTTGACCAGTGCACCCCGTGAGCCTTGGTCACTGCAACTGATCAGACACATCTGGGCTGTTCACCAAGGAACTCCCTCTCTGCTGGGAGAAGTTGGCTTTGGGAACTGTACAGCGACATTTGCTCCTGCAAACCCATGTGTCTGGCTGCACATCAGCTGCCTTTGCACAGGACCAAGGCGGGCCCTTTTTGTTCACTTTTATGTCTTGCTTGGGGTTAGGTCTCAATGACTCATCTTGGGTTACGTGCCAATGAAGACCTTCACCTTCAGGAAGGTGGTTGAATGAGGCCCAAAAGACATTTTGGTTTGGAGAGAGGAAAGGTATGTTTCTTTATCACCATATTTTTCTATCCAATTGACTTTCATGCACATGCACGGAACCTTATCAACTCCATAAAGCTTCAACATCTGTGGGGTCTGCAACACTGCCACACAGCCTCAGGGAACTGACAGTTTTCATCGTACAACTCAGCTCTAGCTTATTAGATGAATGGAGCTCCAGCCTTCAGTAACTATCATTTACAGTTTTCCTTTGAGTAAAAACTACTGGGTAGGCCTTTTAAAAAGGGGTGAAAAACATCCTTGAATTGTACAAATTGTAACAAATAACAGCTAGCTGGATGTATGCCAGCCTGTGCCACAGGGAAGATGGAGATTATAAATGTTCTGGGATTCCATTTCATCCTCTTCTAGTAGCTGTTTCCCCACCACTGCATCCTCTCCAGTAATGGTGTTAAATAATGCATATGTAATTTTGTTGTTTTACGCAGTGTTTTGCTTCTAACGCCAGACTGGGACTGTGTTTCCCTCCCTACCCTGAAATTCACAGTCGAGGGTACAGAAATTCTATCATTTTTTTCCTGCCGCATTTGAAGAATTAGAAAACATTGTCTGGAGCACACACAGCTTTTTCATCGGCCTCTCTTGACTGAATCAGATGGTCAGACACTGTCATGCCATCTGTAGTAAGCCCTGGGCGTGCCATGCCAAGAGATTTTGTTTGACAGCCTTTATTCATCAGATGGGTTTGTAGGCAGCTCATTACCAAATGATGAACCTTCCTGTTTCTGGTTAATTATCAACTTCAAAGTCTGTTGGGTGAGATCAGCTCCCTTATAAATGACTATCGGTTCCTGTAAAAAGGTTTGTTTTTTTTCCCCCTTGGTCTTTTTACTGCCCCATTTAAAAGTAAACCATCATTATGGAAACTTTACACACAATCACCCTTCAGTCTCTATATAGATTAGAAACCCCCAGCAAGCACGGAGGATTGGTGCTGCTGTCCCTGCACTCACAGCACCCTTCCCAGGGGCACAGGCATCAGTGCCCGGTGCCTTGCCCTCTCTCCAGGGACTATGGCCTCGCTCCCCACACTGCACAGCACACTGTGTCTCCAAGCCTTGGGTTGCACAGTCCTCACCCAGGGCTGACAGCAACACGGTGCGCCCATAGGGACCAGTCCCAAGGGGAGGCTTAGCACAGAATCAGAAGCACAGAATCACAGAATTATAAGGTTGGAAAAGACCTAGAAGATCATCCAGTCCAACCATATCCAATACTTCCCAACTAAATCATATCCCTCAACACAACATCCAGACGTTTCTTGAACACCCCCATGGTCGGTGACTCCACCACCTCCCTGGGCAGTGCATTCCAGTGCCTG
>VZTO01012237.1:1415-20103 GCA_013400615.1 Syrrhaptes paradoxus
GTTCCATAGTGGAGCCAGTCCCACCTCAGAGTGTCAAACTTCTTACTACTTTTCAGTACAACAGAATCACTCACACTGTTAAACATGAGATGAGAATCTAAACTACTGTATGTCTGAAAATCCTTCCTCTAATTTTACTTGCTGCCATGGTTCTTGCAGTAAAAGATACTTATTAGGGAATTACAAATACACTTAAGCTTCAAATCACAGGAAAGCAAGACTTCTAGCAGAAGGGGAGCAAGCCAATACGATACCCTTATGGAGGTGCTTACTCTTTGAATCATAGATTTCCAAAGTCAGTTAAAGGATTAGTATTTCAGAATGAGCTGACCACTTCAGCTGGAGTTCAGACTCATTTCAGCTGTTAACTATTCTAGTGAAGGAAATACATGCTGAAGTACTTGGAAAGCATATGTATGATTAAAGCAGACCTCCTGAGGGAAAAAATGGATATCTAAAAAGGATTGTTTCCAATGCAGATGGTTATTTTGGAGAACCTGAAGAAGAAATCCTTGGAAGATGTATGCTTCAGCTTAGGAAATTTGTGAGATTTAACCCTATAAGTCAGGGGAAGAATAGCAAAGGTGTTCAACCACAGAAACCGCACTTTGGAAAGCTAGAATCAGTTGTTTGGTGTAAAGAAGCAGAACACAAACTAATAGAAGTTAAGAGGGAGTACTGTGATTAGTCAGCAATACAGCATAGCAAATGCTAATGTGTGAAGGCCATTGAGGCTAACTCACAACAGGTGGGTGGAGAGGCAAAAGCATGTGTAAGCAAAGGAAGGAAGCACCAAATAGATTAAGCATAGGCTTGCTACATACATGCAAGGAGAGGAAAAACGATGTGACCTTTTCATAATGTACTCAGGCTAAATGTGGAGCGTGAGAGGGAAAAGGTGAGGCAGTTTGTTAATGGAACACTTGTGCAGTCAGCCAGTGTTACTGCAAAAGCTAGAGAGACTTATTGAAGCCAGGTCTCTGGATAGTATATGCCTTCCCTTCACTCACATCTTTCCAAGTGTTTCTGAAGGAAAGCCTGATGGAAAGGAATGGACTAATGCAGATTAGTCATATCGTTCAATATACCATGCTGAGACACTTGAAGGGAGTGATAAGAGAACCGATGCACACTCTTGCATAAAGTATACATACAGGTGTGTAACTCCATCTATCTGCATCTCTTCAGGGTATTTCCCTTATCCAGATATATGCTTTCCCATGTAATGAAAAGCAATAGCAGAGAGCTGTAGGTCTGGGTCAGCGAATTAGTTTGGTATCACTGAATAGCAAACCTGAGTTTGATTCAGGAAAACTGAAACTTTTTCAGAGATCCTTATTAATGGAGCTTGAGTACTTCCTAACATAGCTAACCTCAAACGTCAGGATACAGCACATCATTTTATCAGCAGACCTGAATAAAAACAATGGCTCAGATACTCAGTACTACTCAAGATTCTTAAAGGCAACGTATCTAACTCCCCAAGGATTCCGATCTTCAAAAGGCTCTGCATTACCCTCTTCTCTCCCTGAATAGAGGGCGTGACCAGGGCTGGCCTCTTAGTCACTAGACTAAACTCTAAAACAGCCTTGACTGGCATTTTGTGCTAGTGAAGACTTTAATAAAGAGTATCTAAAACTGTCTGAAAGCTGCTCAGCAAAAGTAACTAATTCGGACGAGGATAACTGGGGTCACAATTAAAGCAGCTTAAAAAAATACTGTGCTTATGCTGTGAATGATTCTGCCATGCAAATGAATATACTTCCTGTAAAGCTATTAAAGGATCAAATTATGCTGGCTAGTTTGCCTGTCAAAAAATTTATTTTAAACTAATCAATCAGCCTTCAGAATTTTAAGGAGGTAAGAAACTGAGCATTGGCTCAAATAGAGTACATAGCAAATTNACAAATTAGTCACAAATCACATGCTTAAGGAGGTCTAAAATCTGGTTCTGACTGTCCAAGTGTGACGACTTGTTTCTAAGGGGAGGGGGGGAAGTGTGATTCTAGCTCTGTCAGACTCGTACCTTTATTTTCAAATGAGCAAAAGCACTAAAAATCTTCACTTGAATTTGCAGGTAGGTTCTGACCACTTTGCAGAGCTCCAGGAGTGGAAAAAGGCCTTAAATCTAAGAGTAGTTGACAGTTCCTCTGATGACAAGAACAATACAGAAAAACTGTAACTTTGCATCTGACCTCTTATGCTGAAGAGCTTGCTGTGATTCACAGTACTGATATATTACTCACATGAAACATTAAGGCCTGATTCTTCACTCAGAGCCATTCAGTTTGGAACTAAATCTACTGAAATTGCTGTGGTTTAAAATCAGTTCAACTTTGTGAAAAAAGAATTGGGCTCTTACAGCACCATCTAGCATAGTGGAGTGATGAATTATATAACATTAACAAATCTTATAACTCTTTGGTAAATGAGAATTTGATGACAAAGTCTCAACAGGCTTGGCAACTCAGATAAGTGCCACAAAGTCAGCTTGTTTATCTGCAGATTATCTGAATTATTCAGGCCTCTTGGGTTTTCAAAATTGAGCTGGAAGTCTTGCACAGACTGACTTTGCAAATTGTGTGTACAGTAACGAGAAAAAAATATTCCCAGAGAAATTTCCCATGACAAAATATCTCTGGTAACAACAACATTTTTTTTCCACTACATGAAGCAATCTTGTCAATCAACTAGGACGATGGTGAAAATGCTCCTGAAATAGCCATTTACAGCAGTCTAGGAGGCAACCAATGGTCTTTCCTAACAGGTGAGAAATACATTCTTACAAGTAGAAAAATCTATTGAAGAGGCCATGTACTTTTCACAATACAGATTCACAATAAACTGTCCTGACCTGGAGAGGACTAGCACTGGAACTGCAAAGGTATTGAAGAGCTGCAGTCCTTCACTCCGCCTGCATGCTTACAGCCTGACCCAAAGCCCGCTGACATTACTGACAGCCTATTTTTCCTTTTGATCTTATTAGATTTTGAACTTGGTGTTAATTATGGCACTACATGGTTGATCCCTAAATAATCTACTGCATCCTGCTTAGAGCAGAATTAATTATGACAGCTAACACATATTTCAAGAATATGAAGATGATTGCAGCCAGTAAAGGACATGTTNCTTGAAAGTATTCTTTTTTCCCTCTTGTCAAGCTGATATGACTGCAATTGCTTTTCTTTGCACCTTTTGTGTTTAGTACTCCAGAGTCACTTACTTAAAACTTGGTCTTTCTTACAATATTCTTTGGGATCAGCCTGGGAGAGACTGCTGTCAGGAACAGGAAGCAGCCAGACAGACTGCCGAGTGTGAAGGAAATACCTGGGGATCAGAGTTTCATGAAACACAAAGCCACTGAATCAATTTAATTTGAAACACAAAGTACAGGACTACATGCAAAAACAGGGAAGAAAAAGATCCTTTTAAAACACCTTTAATTTCTGATCTGTCTTCTTTAGTACCTTTTCTCTATTTAAAATACAGATTATCCTGTTATGATTTTTTTGGGGGAGCTCATAGTAGAGGAAGGTCTGGGCACAGCCACCTCACGTGCTGGGAAACTCACATTCCTTGTAGTCACCCACCTGGACAAGCCCTTCCTCCTTCTCCTTCAAATTCTGTTTAACAGTGAGTCTAAAAAGCAAGACTTCAAAGGCCAAAGTAAAGAAGAGGCGGAGCCTATGCATAAATGGAAATCAGCAATTCCATTTACTTCAACTAGAATCAAGAATCTAACTCCCCTTGGAACATTTCCTGCAAAGATGCTAACTCAGATTCTTAACAGGGATTCCAGAAATGATAATGAAGTGGGCTGTAAGCAGGAAAAAACCCAGATTAATATTGACAAAAGTTTAAGAGCACAGGATGTGCTCAATATTTCACATATATTTTACAGACTATAATTGTGGGGTGTTTGGGAGTATTTTTTTGTTTGTTTGCTTGGTGGGTTGGTTTAGTCAAGAGAATAGGATTAGATGTGATAGAATTGTAATTGATTTGAATAAAGGTTACCTGAATAGCTGAAGCCTGATAACAACAGATATCACTAATATACTTCTCAGTATAGACAAATCACAAAAAATAATTTGCTAGTAAAGGAAAATAGTTATTCTTTGTTAGGAATCAAAAGGGATTAACTCTCCTGCTTTAGGTTATAAATCAGAACTTTCTACTGACACTCAGCTCCGAGTTAGGTTTTAATTTATATGACTGAGGAGTCTGACCTGCAATAGTCACTACTTAGATTTCAGGAGTTCCTAGATTTGAGCTCCATGTTAAAATGAAACCTAGAGAGAATGATGGAGGCTGAATGCAGAAAACATAGTAAAAGGAATAATAACTGTTATTCTTTGTTCAAGGTAAATATTAGGGATAATAAATAATTCTAGGAAGTTCTAATTTCTTTCCAGCTAACTAAAACTGAATTTTCCATGATGCTTAAAGTGGTAAGTTTATTTAATTTTGTAATACTTATTTGAGTGAAAAAGAAAACTATGAATCTAATTCTTAATGTTATATGCAGTTTCTATCATTGACCTCCATGTACACAGAATCAAGACTGAGTAACTGATGGATCATGGTGCATTTCAGTTTTCAATAAAATCATAAAAAGTAGGTCACTAAAGTACAGGGTCAAAAGAATTTTTAGACATACTAAAGACAAGAATGATTGTTTTCATAAAATGAAAGTTTCTCAAGCAATAAGACTTGTGACAAAAAAATAATACTAATCAATGTTTTGTATCCAAAGGGGTGCAATAATGAATCTCAGCTACATTTAAACTACAACATTCATTGTTTATTGTTCTGCATGAACTACAGCTTATGAACCTACCAATTCAACAGAAATAATCAAGTGTCTTCAATAAAACAAGATGAATGGGATCCCAGGGCTTTATGAAACTTCATTGATGCAACATGCATGCTTATTTTCTGATAGTAGGTTCACATTATTGCCAATTTTCAATTACCTTCTCATAGTATAAAGGCCAGTTAGAACAGAATTTATATGTTTTCTGTTATTTAAAAACTCTGCTTTGGGGAATTTATCACAAATGGTTCTCTATTCTTAAAGGTTTTGTGAATGGTGCTTGTGTCCTAAACTCTTACAATTCTAGTGCACTACATTCATCTCGTGCAAGTAGTCACTTAATTCACATAACTTTAGATTTATTCTTATATAAAAAAGCCCTCTATCAGGCATTGATCAGATATTTGATATGCTGATTCATACGAATTTTTTTAAAAAGTTCACTTGCTAGTTCTTGCTACTTACACTGTGGAATACGCCTTTAGCACTTTTTATTAAGAGTACAAAATCCTAAACCTGCTCAAGCACATAGCAAAACTGCAGACACTAACATCATGGAATTGATTCTATCACTGATGTCATCAGCACTGAGATTTTCAAGTAGTAGGCGGGTCAGCTACTTGTGAGATATGTGTCACTGATATCTAGTGGCCACTTAACCCCTGGTGCTCCACCTAAGGTATGGTGTGTGTCTTACCTGTGAAACCTTCACGTGAACTTCAAATCATGTTGTAGCTGTGTGGTAAGGAGCAGTCTTAATATGATAATGTATTTTACTGAAGAGTCCATAGAGCTTTCAAGAATATCATAAAAGGTGAGTCACAAAACTAACAAGCTGTGCTATTACGCTTAGGCATTTATGAAAATGTGATTTAGCATGTACTTTTTTTTTTTTNCTAATCTGTAAAACACATGTAATATGATGTCTTTAGGCTAATGGGATCAATAGAAGATATTAAGTGCATCACAAAACTGGAAATGAAAATAGCATGTGCTTCTTTGTAGTCAGGACTAATATTTTCAATAATGCATGGGAAAAATATTGTATAAAATTCATTATTCATTACTTTTCTCCCCCATGCACCTGAAAATTGAATGGTTCACTTTGCCTTAGGAATTTTTGAAATGGTGTGTTATTCTGTTCTTAACTGTCTTGCTAAACGCACAGTCAGACAATTGTATGGCACCTTCTCTTGGCAGATAACTCATTTTCTTTAACTATGTCTTTTTTTTCTTCTCTTTTTTTCTGGATACTTGAACAGAAAACAGAAATTTCAAGTATTCCTTTCACACATTCTGTTTCTCTGCAGATTAATTTTTCAGATGAAGTCTACAGAAGTAACCTGTTAGTCATGCCTCTTTATCAATAGTTTTATGAGTGAAGGAAGTTCAACTTTCGACATTACTGTAAATGAATGCATATATTTCTGATAACATAGTCATCTTTNTACTTTATTCCTTCAGTGAAAGAACCTTCTCACCCAGCACTGGACTGTTGATAAAAAAAGAATTTATATTGTAATGAATCATCTCCTAAAATATCTTTATGCCATCTCAAGTTTCAAAAAAAAACCCAAAAAACTAANGGATACTTGAACAGAAAACAGAAATTTCAAGTATTCCTTTCACACATTCTGTTTCTCTGCAGATTAATTTTTCAGATGAAGTCTACAGAAGTAACCTGTTAGTCATGCCTCTTTATCAATAGTTTTATGAGTGAAGGAAGTTCAACTTTCGACATTACTGTAAATGAATGTATATATTTCTGATAACATAGTCATCTTTGGGATAGTAAAATCTTTGTTAGTTAAGCCTAGTATGGATTGTGAAACAGCATGCAGGAGGAAAAGGACAGGTATAAAATGCACACTTACAACTGTAGCATTAAATACCTATCTTCATACTTAGAACTGAAATTGAGGTTCATTATTAACTCAAATTCTGCAGTCTTACAAATATTACTTGTTTTGTTTTGAATGAACGCTTAAAAATGCAGCAGTGAATTATTGCTCTTTCTGCATCAAATAGTATTATCATATAAATAAAACTCCAGTGCATTTCTTATTCATTAATAGATGGAGCTGCATAAATTTTAAGTTTCTAGACTCTCTGTGGAAAATGCCATCCTGATCAGCAACTGCTTATAAATAGAGCCTGAATTTTGCAAATAATTTTAAGCCCCTTAAAAAAAAAGTCTACCAAACCAGTGAGTAATAGAAGGAAAAGAAGGCAGCTAACTTTTGATTTTCCAAAATATTTAAAAACTTGAGTGTGGGGCTAGCTTAAAAGGGTTTTTATTTGTTTGTTTGTATTTTAATTTTAGACAAAGAACAATCACTTGTTCCTACAGCCTTCTAAAAGGTCCTTGAGAAAGCTTACTGTCCCAGATAGGCTACATACAGGATTTTGTATTTATATAGACTCTACATACCATACAGTGTTTACGATTTGGTTACAAAAGAGGTAGCATGGCTTTCACATGGCTACTTCTACTGGGAAAAGAACAAACTGTGAAGCAGCGATAAGGTCAATATCATTGTCAGCATATTTTCCTAGAATCACAGAATGGTTTGGGTTGGAAGGGACCTTAAAGACCACCTAGTTCCAACTCCCCTGCTGTGGGGAGGTTGCTCAAAGTTTCATCCAGCCTGGCCTTGAACACCTCCAGGGATGGGGCATCCACAGCTTCTCTGGGCAACCTGTTCCAGTGTCTCACCACCCTCACAGTAAAAACTTTCTTCCTTGACACATCTCTTGATGAATCCCATAATCTAAAATGGTTATCTTTTTGAATCAACATTTTTCAGACATTCTTTATTGTACTTTTGCAACTAAAAGCTTTCAGTCTTCTGTTCTATCAAAGTAGAGACAAACGAATGTTTTTAGCTATCCCAGTAAAATTACAGAGCTAGAAAAGGGATCAGCCTAAAACAAATAAATTAATGAAACACCAAAGGACATATGAGAGTATGAGAGTTTTTTCCTGAGCCATTAGTCAACAGCCATCGCAATCATTGCAAGAGTTTGTTCTTAAAACACAGGACAGTAGTTGCAGCTCTGAAATACTTTAATTTAAAGGAGCAACTTCAACAAAATGCTGTGCTTGAGCAGCTGTCAAGATACAGGGAATGGGACTGAATCAGAAGATGCTAGTGTCAGATGTACCAGGCTGATGTGAGAACAGCTTTTAAATACAATGGGCCTGCCTTCCTGCTGTCTTTGTGAGGTTGTTTCCTATAGTAAGCAAATGAAATTAGAACTGGAAAACAATGGCTACACCATAGGGACATAAATAGCTACAAAGAATATTAGGCAGAAAAAGAGACTGTTGCAAGTAGAAATATGGAACAGGAAACAGGGAACTACTACAAAATACTGTTTAGAGGATTTGCTTCAGATTGGTAAATCAAGAGATGATTCAAAACCGCATTCTGTTGGTTTGACCACCTGCAAGATTCTTCAGAAAAGGAAGATGTTTTCATTAAATCATGTGGCATTACCTAGGCTTTTCTCATCTTTTAATAACTATTAGCCTCATCAAAGCATAAAACTCTTTCCACAACCAACTTCTCATTCAGTGTGAGGCAACTTTTATAGCAACATCAATAATGAACATTAGGTTGGGATAAAGGTATGTAGCTCATCGCTAGCTCTTGAATGAGACCAGACAAGATGGTAATCAGTTTGTATAATTAGTTCCTCCTCAGAGTCTTTGCCTAAGGATGCCTAAAGACAATAGCCAGGAACTGTACTATCCCAATAACAGATACAAGCAAATATGAAAGAGCTCATTAAGCATGTGCTGATGTTGCCTCTTCTTGGCTCTTGACATTACATCATTCTCCTAGCCATAGCTACAAGTTAGGTTACAGTAATACCATTTTTTCTGGAGAAAAAAACGCCAAAAAACTAAAAAAAACCTAGCAGAACAAAAAAACCTCAGCCTGCTATGATGAGAAACATGAGAAGAAAAATGGCACCAAATGAGTTACCAAGCCTAGGTATGCTATCAGTACTCAAGTCGTGAGAGAACAAGTAAATGTCAGCTACCATCTTCTGATGAGAAAAGGGTTACATGATTGAGACTCTATTGCAAAATCACATACATACATCATCTTACACATATATAAGATGACTTATTAATTATATAGCTAATCTGAGTTCTGATAGCAATTTTAAAAGTTGCTGGAACAAGTCCACGCACTGTGCCCTAGGAGCATCATCTATTCCACTAGTGGCTCTATCTACAGCCCAATTTGCACCAGGCCAGCTCTGTTTTCTGCTGTAACTTGCTGAGCACTTGTGCTCAGCTTGAGCTGTGGCACTCACTGGTTCAGGTCTTGCTTTTTGGAAAATGCCTGAACTTAAGAAGGTTTTCTCAGAACAAATCTGCTCTTTGTGCTGTAATTGTCAGTCAAACTCTGCTTCTCTATCCAGAATTTTCAGGCTGTTGTATATCAAAATGGGTGCTTAAAATAATCTGTTATCTCCTGCATTTTACAAGGAAACAGATTAAACATCCTGCTAGGCTTTAACCTTCCACAACTGCATGCATACCCTCATTTGACCCTCCCCTGAATTAGAAATTAAACTACACTTTTCGTGAGCAAAGGAGGTGAAAGTTTCAAAGACATAATATTTAAACAGGATGAAATTTCAGTTACATTACATAGAGCCTCAAAAACAAACAAACAAACAAAAACCCAAAACCCAAGAAAGACCAGAAAGCCTTCTATTCCCAGCAAGTTATTAATCAATTTTCATCATCCCTATGAAAATTATGAGATTTGAACAAACAGTCACTGTCTTACTTAGGTAACCGTCCCTGTATGTGACCTTGTAGCAGCCTTACGAAGTGAGACAGACAATTTGTTTTATCTGAGTGTTTTTTTTTTTCCTGCTAACTTCCGTCTGTTTCCACCCACATAATTTATTTTTTAACAGAAGAAAATAATTTCTATTTTAAAATTATCATATTTGCTTTTCCCACAAAATATTTTTCATACGTAAGAGCTTCTAAATCAGAACCAGAGCTCTCTGCATCTCAGAAAATAACTGACTCCTTTTTCTTTCTCTCAGGTAAGATCCTGATTCTTTTTTTCCTTTTCTCATAGATTATTTAACCATTTTGCTGGCCTAGTACTGGTTTCTTCAGTAATTCAAGATCATTACTCTAGCTCCTTCCAGTGGTAAATCATAATGTTCAACAATCAAATAACAGAGATTTTAATATACCTTTAATAATTTTGCTCTACAGAAGCCAAATAACTGTCTTGTAAAGCAAGTCTTTCTGCTTATCCTAGTTGCATCAAAGGTAAAGGGTAAATGAAGCTCAAAGGTATAGGTCAGCTTCAATCACAATTCTAGCACATTTTGGTTAAGCATCTAACATTGCCAATTTATCTCCACCACAGTATAGCTTGTGACTTTTTTTGTCTGGTATAACACTGTGAGAGTAAGAGCACAAATCGGACAACAGCAGATCTACATTTCAGGTTAACTACAGTTAAAAATATATTAATGAATATATTGAAATATATTAATGGCTCACAGTTCCGAGAATCATGTGCTTTTAAAAATACTTTTACCAAATAAAGGAATAGAAAAGAAAACAATATATAAGAAAGTACTAAAAAAGATACTTCAGTATTACCTCATTTTAGACTCATATATGTTTGAGAAACACTGCATGAATTGAAAGACGAACTCTGAACTCAGCCGTGACAATCCAGAATCAAAAAACCCCAAAAGTCCCAAATACAACATATGAGCTACAAATGTTAAAAACAAGCTTACCAAGGGAAATCTGCGACATTACGGGAGAAATTTGGAGTACTGTTGATTACAGTCCTGAAAAATATTAAAGTAAAATAAACTTCTTCAAGAAAGTAAATCAGAAACTGAAGAAACAATTCATTACAGAACTGTAGGCACATTAACAAGATTCAGCAGTTTTGCAATCACAGCCATAAACTGTCAGCAGAGAATATATGTGATCATTTATTTGATTATAAAGTACCTAAGAGTGTTCAGCAGGTCAGATTTTTCAGCCGGCTGAGTTTTCTAATAGCTCTTCTCAATCAAGGGATTGTGCCGCACAGTGGAACACTGAGCACAGACACAAGGATGATGGAGGTCACTAACCCATCTATTTAAATAAAAAGGACTGTCCACAGCAGCTCTACAAATCCTACTTCCTACAGGTTTCTGTTCAAAATCTTTGCTTTTGCTGTTAACATATAAATTTAGGCCCTCATCATTAGATGCCACGGCACAATAAACTGGAGTTGAACAAATACATAGGGAATCATTAGTCTGAACAGTCATTTGACTTCTGCACATGATTTAGACCACAACCTTTCATAAGATTATGCATGTGCTTAAATCTATCTACATGTAAAATGCTATTACAATTAATCACTGGGAGCAAGTTGGTTGAGGGAATCAGTGAAAGAACATTTACTCCATGTTTTATAATTGGTTGAATCTGTTTCTTATTAATCAAAACCTACTTAGCACTTCAGTATTAGTTATGCTTAAATTAAAAAGCTGGCTGCCCATTTTGTTTCACAAATCACATTTCTCTTCCACAAGGAAAAATCTTCTCAGTTAACTCCCTGGTCTCTCTAAGGAGAGGTTATAATCAAAATGAACAGCATCACCCAAGGAATTGTAAATCTCCTGTTGCACTAAAGGGCCTCAGGGGCAGATTCAAAGAAGGATGTAGACTCACAGGTAGGACTCAAGCACCGAAATTCCTTATGCGCCCACAATCACGATCTTGAAAGCTTGCTCAGTTGATCCTAGCGAGGAATGAACTCCTAAATTCTTTCATCTGCATTTTCTACTTGAAGTTCCACCTGAACTTGGACCAAGTTTAGGCATTACTGAATAAAACAGCATTTACCTTGCAACCATGTCTGAAGACAAATTGGAAACAGGAGGATCGTGAGCCCCTGATTTACAGATATTACTGTAGGGAGTGTCCTGTTACGGACTCTACTGAAATCTACAAGTGGTTATCTCCAAGGACAGAAGCCTACTTAGAATGCATTGTTCTACTTTTCTCATCAAAGCTGAGTAATTCTGCTAAAAATAACTAGGTATGTGGTGAGGAACAAAGAGGGGCCCGCACTCCACACTCTTCAGAAAGGAGCCTGGCTGCCCATTTATGCACAACAACTGCTGGATTAATTACCAAAGCTGCACAGCTATGGTTCTCTAACCCCTCCGCTCACCTCTCTCCCTGCTGTATTTCCACTTTCTGGCGCTGTTCACGTCGCTTGCTCTCCTCGCCTACGGCACAGCTCTGACAGGACGAACAACCGCCCTCGTGCGGACCGGCCGCGAGGCGCCGCCTCGGGCAGGGAGTGGCAGCGCGCGCTCCCTCTGCCGCGCGCCGTGAGGCACCCGCCCGTCCGTGAGAGGAGCCGAGGCCGTGGCTGTTACTGTGTGGAAAAGCTTCACGCCGGCGGATTTCTGCTTTTCCTTTTAACGAGAGTGCGAGGCATTGCCTTCAGAGAAGGAAGAGGTGTTGAATAAGGTGAGATTTGTGGCTGCAGCAGCAGGCGTAACTGCTTAAATGTGTGTTTGTGCTTGGGCGCCTGTATCCTCGTGGTTTGCTGAGGAGGACGAGGCTGCCAAAGAGAAGGCGGCTCTGGCTTGCTCGGTGCTGAAATGGTGGGAGGGGAGGCGGGTGCTGGTTGTCTCCGTGCAGGCAGTTAGCAAGGAGGACACCTCTTGCCGCTGTCGGTAACAGGGAGCTGCCCCAAAGGCGGGTTTCGGCGGGAAGGAGGGAGGCGGTGTGTCCTGCGCCCCTGAGGGGCTGTCTGCCCCGCTCGCGCTGCTGCTCTGGAGCGCGGCTAGAAGAACAGGCTGCTCTGTATAGGCATGCCGGTAAAGGTTCATTTTCGGAGCTTTTATTTAATGGCTTAGTAAGGAGCTTCGAGGTTTTTGGGTTTTAGTTATTTTCCCAAGTTTATTTCTCAGGTTTTAACAAAACTGCAGAGAGTGGAAGCCTATTTCAGGAAAAGTGCAGCTTTGGCTGACTCAGGTTCTCACTACTGATTAGGTAAAAGCAGCTCCCCCACTCATCATCATAGCAATTTTTTATGGAACAACAAATTGCAAAATACTGTCTGTGCCATACAGAGACAAGAAGTGTAGAGGCTGCCTGATACAAGGTTCTCAGTTCAGCTCTCGAGGCAAAGAGCTTAATGTGTAATGGATCCAGGCCTAATAAACTGAACCTACCAAAAGCTGGCTGTATACAGGGTTTTGGAGATGTATGATTGCCATCTTTGAAAGCTTGAAAACAGTTGAGATAAAATCACGAGGTAGTGAAGAAGCAGAAACCACCAGGTTCCATATGGTTCCTTATCCTTCGCTCCACGGAAAAATCTGGCTCTAATGTGTGAGGAGAGGGTGCTGAACAGCTTGAAAGGTTAGAGTGTGATTAATGGGATGATGTGTGGATACCATGTGGTAATCCCCCTACATGCTATCCAATATCCTATATTGTGTTGTAGAAAAGATTTAAATAGTCTTTCAAGGCCAGAGAATAACATTATCACAGTCCTCTATTCCTCCTTAAGATGATTCTCTTGAAAATTGACTTAGGATGGAGAAATAGTTTCAGTAACAAATAGAAATCTGTTAAAATAAAATGTTCCTCCACCCCAACACACAACTCACTTGGAGAATTGCTTATTTGTGAGTTAAACTATTTTTTCAGGCAGGAAGGCAAGTTGAAATTTAGGAATTATGTAATGGTAAAATACAAGCTCTTAACAATTGGTTTCTCTACTAGATGGAGAACTTGCAGAGGAAATTGCAAAGTGGAGAATACATGTATAATTTGTCAAAAACATTAACTAATTAGTTATTTTTAGAATAAGTCATGCAAAAAGGATTTTGAAGAAGAAGGAACAAGTTAACATTTCCAAGTGGGTGTTTAAAAAAGTATACATTTAGATATTTTTTTAAGCCACATTCTGTTCTTCTGACCTTGTTCTGTGCATTAACCATCAGAATGCATTATTGGCTGGAGCCTTGTCTATATATTTTGAAGAAAATAGCAAGAGTGTTTTTGGACACTTAGTAATCGTATTACAGATTAGAATTAATTTACCTGAAGAAACATCCTCTGCGTCTGTGGCCATGTATATAAGACTTTTTTTTTTCTTTTTTACATAGTAGTGCTATACATTACGATTAATCTTTGTCTCTGAAACTGTTCATAGAAAATAAAATATGTTTTCATGGACTTGTCTTGACATCTTCAAGAGTATGATATTTAAGGTGCATGATACTCCTCCAAGGAGATGTTGAATATTGGTGAATTCAATACAATAAGAGCCATTGTCATGTTTTTCCTTCTACTGCAAAATGTCTATTTCTCAGTCCTTCTGAAGTCCAATTTTTCTTACTACTTATAACGCTGTTTTGCATCTTCCCTCATTATCCAATCGCGTTTCAGATCATGACCTACAGAGAACGTGAGAACTTCCCAGCATTCAACTGTCTGGTTATTGAACCTCCATGAGATCTGGAGAGTCATTTCTCTTTTTAGTGTTTGTTCACTTTGGACAGTTTTCCTTAAATATTTTTGTACTTTCTGTGTATGCTTTACATTGATACCAATCTTAAAGCCTAGTCTTTCCCATTTAAAATGCATTTGAACAATAGTAAATCCGGATGTCAGCAGCATAAACCAGTCACCCTCACCTTTCTCACTCTCATGCAGAGTTGCATCTGACAGTGGCAAATGGCAAACTGTGTATTGTAAGAACCACTGAAGTGGTCTGACTGCTTGAGACCTTCAAAAATTGTAAATCTGCTTGTTGTTTTCATGTGACTGTTGGCTTGTAAACTGTGTGAAACTGTTCCAGAGAGCATTCTGGTAACTATGACAGTGTTACAGTCTTAGGAAAAAAAAAAAAAATCTGTACCTATATTATTTATGTAGTTAGTTGTAAAGATCCTCAGAGTCATTTAGTGTATATCTGCAAACACTTAATTCTGTGGCCATATGTAAATACACTTTATGTATTTACATTACTATCAGTATGGATCAAATCTCTATTTTGATCTGTTGGTGATTCTTTATATATAGAGAGTTTAAAAAAATAGAAATGTATGTATACATATATATGCACACACACAATGAACGCTAAATATCCAGAGGCAGATGTTGGAATGGTGAATTTCTACGTGTGGGTCACAACTCTGCGTTAGAGAACTGGTATGCAATTGCCCACTCTGTTTGTGCACTCTTTGTCATGAGGATTGAATTTACATGCAATATTCTCCCATTCTCCACTCTGCAAGAGAAGCAGTTAGAAGCAAAGGATGGAAAAGGTACTTGGGAAATGACATGGGGAAACAGGAAGGTAGATGGTGTTTTTATAAGATCACATCCTTGCTGCTGTATGTGTACTTCAGAAACATCACCAAATAAATAGATGTGCACCTGCAAGGAGAACGAGATTTCCTAAATATTTATGAACCAGAATCAGTAATCTAATTTGTGGGTATGAAGTACAAGGAGGGGTTATAGGCCTTTGTCTGAAGCGTTGCGCAATCTGATCATTGAGACCCTACTTGAATGCTGCAAAAACCAGTTCTGCATCTGAATTTAATATCTTTTAATTGTTGCCACTGGTAAGCAGGCTGCAAGTACTTCTTTCCAGAATGGATAGCATGAACTGGCATGTACTCCGTTGACACTCACAAAATATGCTGATCTGACCTAGTCAGTATGTGATGTTATGATTATGGCAAAGCTTCAGTGTAGAGTAGGGAGAAACTGATTGTCTCCTTCATAAAAAGAGTGTGTGCTGTGAATGCTCAAATTCTTGTCCAGGTTATGTGTGCATTGTTGAGGGTTAAGCATCTACAAAAAATGCACAGGAACAGTTAGCAAGCCAGGGTCTGTTTCACCAGTACTTCTGCACTGAGGCTGAGATGCAGCTAAGGTTGTACTATATAAAGATTTTAGTATATCTTATGGATGTATATCATGTGTCTTTTAAGAATTTGTTTGGTGTTGCTGTAATATGCCTAAGGTTATGTTACTGACACCTAGAGATTCCTGATCTTTATAATGAGCCATTTACATAAATCTCCTTTTTAAAGCTTGTGGAACAATAATATTGGTATCTGCATAAGAAAATTAGTAGATTAGACTTTTCTGTTCTGTCAAAATAACATTTTTTCAGTATTTCCTACAAAATGGAATATAGAATATGTTGGGTTGAATGAAATGGTAAATTTTGTTATGACCAAAATATTAAAACTTTTGACATTTATTTGTAAAAATATGTCAGGCTTAAGTGACTATGCCTTTAATTAATATCAGTGAAATAGAATTGTTAATTAGCTAAGAGATCTGGGAGGAAGTACACTAAAAGAATAAGTAAATGAGTCCAGATAATTTGCCTTCTCAAGGGTGGTTTCTGTATCAACCTTCTAAAATACATTCAGTTACATGTAACTCAGTGATTTATTTTTGGGGTTTTTTAGCCATGTTAATGGGAATCAAATACTTTTTGGCAGTTCTGTGATATAACACTTTTTTTTTTTGGTTCAGTTTCTCCAAGTCATTATTTAAGTATGTAAATAACATTACTAATTTCTTAAAACCAGATATAGTAAAAACCTGGTGTGAAACTAACCTGTGCTTAACAGTATGTCTGATTTTTATAATTTAGACATCTAAATTACTAAATAAGAAATTCTAATTCCATTTACAATTAGTTGGTTTGATTTAGGGACTGATATAATAGAACAGTTGTCATTAATTCGGTAGGAATATTGCAAAGAAGTTGGTGGTGAATGGGCTCTATTGCACTGTTTGCTTTTTGACATAAAGTTTTATAAACTGACTGGTATCATCCTGCAGATGGTAACTAATGGAGGGAGTAAAAATATTTACACAATAGACAGATGGTGAAAAATAATTTGCATTGCAGTATACTTCCCTTGACACATTAGGTTATCATCACATGATTAGAAGTGATCAATTATATAGTTTGGCAAGGTATTGCATATAGTTCAGACATAGTTGATGATGTGCACGGTCTTAATCCAACAGCAGCTTCCTAACTAACATGCAGATTTTTAAATAGTAATTGTTTTTGCTGTTGTATGATGTGACTATGGCCTTGTTTGTGGCCTGGTATTTCCCAGTTATGGGTCGTTCTTTTTCTCAGATGGATAGTGAGATGTTCTCCGTCTCTCAGGTTTACCAGCAATTCTGGGAAATGGTCACAGTGTTAATTAAAAGCTCAGTCCCCAGAAGAATATCTATCAAATAGAATGCACTGTTAACATGAAAGACAGTTACCAGCCTAATAGTTTAAGTGGGTAGGTGGCAACAACATCTGCAGGAACATCTTGTATTCATTGGATCATTTGTTGCTAAGGTTAGCCATCATGGGAAAGACCTTTATTTGCACTAGTCACACAGCATTATTTTTGGGGCTTTGTTGCATTGCAGTGCTGGAAGTTGGTTAAACAATGCTAGGCATCACTAATCACATTTCCATGAAAATCTACATGAAACCTGTCATTTTAACTTGAGCATCAGAATAACACTAAATCCTTTCATACTTTTCAGTAAGCCTTACTACCACCAGCACCAGCCAAGTGGCACCAGGAGCTTCTTGAATTTTCCTGGGGAACAGGAGGCTTTGATTCAGCTCACGGCTCCAAACTGGGTCTTTTTTTTCCCACACCCCTCTCTAGACTAGCACCTGTTCATTAAGATATTTTATGAAAGCCAGCCAGTTTTTCTCTAGTCTTACAGATATTAGGTGAAAAATAATACAGAGGCATTGGCCCTAAAAGGCAATTAAAGACTGCAAAAGCTGTTAGTCCATCTTCATGGCAGTCTTTATAAAGAAAAATAAAATGCAGATTAATACAGTCATGCCTTTCCTGATGATGATGATAATGTTTTGATTTAAACAGAATGGATTTTCATGCTATAAACAGCTTACTAGAAAATATTACCAAAAAAATACATTGAGATTTTTTAAAATAAATGACTGGATTATAGCATATCTAGTATTTTTCAGGAGGTTTCTCTCCTTATAACTTGCTTAGTGGCCGTAAACTAACACTACACTTTACATAGAAACTGCCAACATAGTAGAAAGGTTTTATTTTTTTCCTTATAGATGTCATTTAATGAGCTTTCTAGATACAATTTTCTGATTAAAATAAAGCTGATTAAAAAGTAAATTAAAAGTAAACTCTCAATGATTGTTTTATATTGTAATGTTTCTAATCACAGAAGTCATATCAGTTGGATATATGTTTGCATTACACTATCGTGCCTGCCATGATACTGGTGTATTTCTGATTGCATGCACCACCGAGGACCCCAACTGGTCTGCAGAACTGCTGAAGTTGGATTATGGTAATGAAATCCACACATGAGCATTATTGAAAACACAATCTGATTCAAATTATAGTTTTTAATTGTTGTTCTGGGAAATCAGTATTATTAATCAGCAGGGTTCCAGGTACTTTCATTGTTCTTTGATTTCAGAGAACGATATCAAAGATGTTGTTGTTTAATATTTTTTTAAAACCTTAGTTTTGAGAAAGGTAAATTACTTTTAATCTCCATAGACTGTCACTTAAGACATATAATTTGTTTGTCTTTTTTTAACCATAAAAAAAGCAACTGAAAGAGCTGCACTCCTGTTCATGGGTCTGTATTCTCCAAATCACTATCAATAATTTAAAAGTGCCCACACACTGTGAGAAAACCTTACATGTCAGAATTAATTGTTCCTGTGCCAGTCACTGTGAGTTAGAGAGCTGCATGTTGTACAAAGAGGACACATCTATCTATAACATATG
>VZTO01012238.1:2775-40095 GCA_013400615.1 Syrrhaptes paradoxus
TTGCAGATGTTTCTGTGCTGGTTTAGGCTGCTACCCACCATCACTCAGTGAAATGCTTTTCACAGGGATTTTTCTAGCACTTGATAGCTTTAGTTTGATATTCTGGAAGAAATGACTTTTCTTCACAGCAAAGAGAAGCCTGCAGCTGGCAATCTTCTGCATAAAAAGCAGTCTGTCCTTGTACGGCCTCCAGGTGGTTTGCTTTCAGGAGCAAATAATGGTTAAATGTTGGTGGCAGTTTGCAGCTGCCACAAAGCCCTTAATTTTCCATCACTGTAAGATCTTTAACCAATCATCAGCCAACTGATATTCAGCAATACATGTTTATCTTCTCAATTACAGCCCAGTGACACGTCTGTGGTTAAATTCTGTACATAATTTTTTTGTGTGTTGACAAATTCAATTCATGTAGTGTTAGTACTATAGCCCTATTTGTTCTGTGACAAATTGGAAGGGAGATGGCTGTGTGTGCTTCTTCACTTCCCCCTCACCCTTGCAATCATTGTATTACTCTGCAGCTCTTCAGTTGTCACTCAGTTATGCTAGAAGTTAAACAGTTAGATCTGCTAAATGGGAAACTTGTCTTTGTTGTCCGACAGATTAAGGTCAGCAGCAGTATGTCTGATTTAACCTTTTTATTACATACTTGTTGATCAATAGGAGAAAATTAACCAATAAACTAATGTGCTAAAGTTCTCACAACCCACCGTGGAACTGTCCTTAATCTCAAGCCTTTTCCAAGGGATTGGACTAAATGCCAGAGTTACTAATTGCATGCCAGGGGAGTGGCATTGTTTCTGTTTTTCAGGACATCTTATTGGAAGATGTGCTGAGAACAGCAGTGTGCTCAAAGCCTATGAACACGTGTTCCTGGCCACCCTCGGCTCTCCTGGGGAATCTACTATTTAGATTTTTGGGAAGAGGGCTAGGAAAGACTGGAAGGGACAGCCCTTTCACAGCTCCCTGTCTTCAGAGGAAGAGATCTGACATTGTGTTCCCTGTTTACAGCACTCGCCTAATACGATACCCTACTTAAGTCTCCTCCTTTTCCCAGTTTGTCATTTCCCCAGATTTGTGTACCTGAATAAGTTTGTCTCCAACTAAAGTGCATCTGAGGTACCTGTGCATGGTTTTCAATCCGCAGGGACTAAGGAATCCCAGACTCCATATAAGAGTGACATAGGACTTTTCTACGTATGGCTTTGTGCCTTTGTATTTGAAGAATGATACCAGCTAGTTTTAGATATGGATTTTCAATTAATTATTATGGTCTGGAATCACAGCTGCTTTTGGGACAAAGTTGGAATGTATTTACTGAAAATGAAATGTACTTTTAACTGAAAATGATTTGGCAAGTGCCAAGTGCCAAACACAAGCAGCATCTCAAGACTGCTGCATTTTTGTTGCGTTTTGGTTTATGTTTGTTGGTTAAAGTATGTCCTTATTCGGCCTGCCTGCACAATGCAGTCCTGATGTATGTCATGCCTGTAAAGGAAATGTTAAGTTATGGGGCTANAATGGCAATAAAATCTGATTGTATGGTAAACATTCAATATTTTTACTGTTTCTATACAATTGGAGTT
This sequence comes from Syrrhaptes paradoxus, assembly GCA_013400615.1. Lineage (NCBI taxonomy): Eukaryota > Metazoa > Chordata > Aves > Pterocliformes > Pteroclidae > Syrrhaptes > Syrrhaptes paradoxus. The sequence goes on from VZTO01012238.1 coordinate 4,359, forward strand.
AACCAACATGCTGCTTCCCATCATAGGTTGTACCTGGAGGGGTGGTTGCAGGACTTGTGAGAGTATACCAGGTATAGGTGTATTTTGAGGTGGTAGCTAAATGTACTGCATTGGCTGTCACTAAATGAGGTTGAGATCAGTACCTCCAAATCGGCTCCAGACAGTTCTGACAAAATGACCTGGTTACCTGAGACACTGACAGAACCTTCTGAGTCCAGGTAACACCACACCTGGCAGACCCCCCAGGCACTGATCAAACCAGTTTCACAGTTGCTTTCTGCTGCCACAATGGTGTGGAGGTGCTGAAGTGCTGCCAAAGATTACATGAGGGTGAAGCAAGCTGACAGTGTGCTGCTGCGCTGATCGTGTTGTGCTGCAGTAACACCTTCCTGCACTCCCCTGTACCTAGAAATGATTAATAAAATAAAATCTTACTCCTGATGTTTTTATAAACTGTAAGATGTTAAGAGACGCCAATAACTGGGCAGTCTCCTGGTAAATTATGCCCAGCCTTCAGGGGACAATTACAAATAAGTGAGGATCTTATTTCACTCTCGGGATGGAAACCTGAGCATGCATATATGCTCAGGTTACAGTGCCCTGGGGCATAGTGTTGCTTTTAATATCTGACCATAAATGCAGAGCTACAATGGCAGAACTATAGCAAAGGATTGTCATCCTGTTGTTGAACAGGGATAATGCCTAATCTGGTTTTCCCCTGTGGTTACCTGAACCAGTTTGCTCTTGTATTGTGGTCAGTTCTGGTTGCTGGAGTGTAAAGTTCGCTTTTTCTAGAGCCTCTCCTCAGAACTCTTCCATTTTTCTTCTCCTGTCTCTTTTTGATCTAACTTAGGCTAAAGGAATAAAATTTAAAGTTATTCCTAAGACAAACTTCTACAGCATTCTGTTGGCACTGCTATATCCTTCCTGGCATTTGAGTTTCCTACTTGTTCTTTTTATTCTGTTTGTACAGCCAAATCAGGTCTGAGTCTGTTCTTAGGTATCATTTGGCTGGATTTAGGCACTAGCATCAAGATCAGCCTGTGTCCTGAGTCACTGGCAGATGTCTGAAGGTAGATGGGGCAAGGCCAGGTAGCTACAGCAGAACCACGATACTGTGTAGGTTGGTGGGAACCAGGATCCCCTGCAGGAGGGACAGTTTGCTGGATGGAGGAGAGAGCTAGCAAGGATTTCGGAAGCCAGTGTTTCCAGATTGTTATATTGCGTGTTTTGAACTACCTTTTCATACAATCCTTTTTGGAAGTGCTTATGTACATCCTGAAGGAGCTATATTTACTGTATTTGCGTTGAAATATAGAATGCCTGAGTGAGTATAGACAGAGTGATGTATCTGTCGGCTTACTAAAGATGTCACCTGTCATCTTTGAAGGCTTGTATGGACTTGAACCTTTTGATAAGTGTTCTACAAGGTTATAGAATTTACTTAAGCTTACTAGTAATTCCTTTATTGGATTTCTAATGCTAGGTGGAGATCCTATCACTGATTGTAAACTCTATTACCAAAAAAACTAACCTCCAAGTCCCCTCTACTTCCACCATGCCCAAAATTTCAAGCAGCTCAGCAAGTTATTTCCTTGGCAGTTGTATCTCTGTTTCAGCAGCTGTGGCCACTCTTTCTCTCCGGTGTATCTACAGCACTGACATGATACCATCTTGCCCTTAGCATATTTGAAAGACAGTTTCTCCTTATGTGATATTCTTATTTGTGTAAGTTCAGGCACTAATTCCTACTGGTTCCCTGCTTGCAAGGAGTCCTCAGCCTGGTTGTACCTCGTTATACCTTTCACCTGACTGGTGTCAAAAGTGTTTTGTAGACTGTGTGAAATGTGCAGGAGTTGTTTGTTCACCACTCGAATGCGGCTGTTGTAGAGAAGGGAAATAGTAGCTGCTGAATAGCCCACAACAATGTTCAGTGGTTTAGAGCAGGAAATGAAGGTGATTAATATCCAGTCGAAACAAGATGTCATGTCAATTAGGCAAATAGTAAGCTAGTCCTCTTTTTTTTTGCTTAATACAGACCGTGGCTGCTTCAGGTGTCACAGGTGACAGAGTGCCTTCTGTTTAGTTTTCCGTATCTGTGGTCAATACTCTCCTTACTCATTTCAAAAGTTTGTCTAGTCTTGAAGCAAAATAGGTCACATTCATCTTACTACATATAAAAAGCCTCTAAATAAGCTAAAAAGATGAAATCTATAAAAGTGCCTCATCCTTTGCAGTTGTGCTTACTAAAAAGTACAAATCCCCCATCTACTCTCCCTGCAACCCCTTCTCTCAGGGCATTGCATTTTATTCCTTTCAGTATTTTATTATATAATAATTTATGATAGAATTTGGCGAGGATGCAAAGCTTGCAAGTATGTGTCTTGCAAAATAGCTGTAGGTTCCAACAGTTGTTATAGGGGACCCTGCGATTCACCGTGTACGTGTTCTGTGGCTTTTGCACTTTCTGTAAGCAGCTGCTGGTGGTTACTGTCAGTGGGAGGCTTTTGAATTAGATGAACCTTTGTTCTGCTCCAGTGAGGCCAGTGTTAAATTATGCCAGATGGGAAAATTATTTTGGGTTGGAAGAGACCTTAAAGATCATCTAGTCAGATTTCTTTCAAAAATATTTCTTTCCTTAGCAAGTCACATCTTTAAACTAGTGTGAGAAATGACTATGTAGTTAGCAGTGTATGTAGATTCTGCAGAGACTTGTGGTAGGAGGACCCAAGCGTGATCAAACTATAGCACCTCATGAAAAGGACTGGAATATGGGACAGACAGGCTGTTCCCTCTCTTGCCATGAAATCCATTCATCAGGAGGAAACTGCTGGAATCTGAAACTATACACTATATGCTGTGTTTGCTTGGCACCAGGTGATAAACAAAGGTGACCTCATTGTATATGCCTCAGTAGGCACATTACAATCTTGGATAACATGGTGAGCAAAGTGGAAAAATATGTTGATCGTTTGGAGGGACTGGTGCAGTTGGTGGCAGAGAAAAAAAAGGAAGGCAGATGAGCTCTTGTCATCAGTGTTGCCTGGGTTTTTTGTCTGACACTCTGTACAAATGTGTTGCTAACCAAAGTGTTGCTCTAACATGCTTGCAATTAAGAAACAAAAGCCAATGGAGGATGCAAAGCATGGGAAGAAATAGGAAAGCAATATTGGTCAGAATGATGGGCAGTGACCTCCATGCATCACTTTCCTTGATTCCTACTGAAGTTTTGGAAAATGCTTTCAGTAACTTCTGCCTATTTCCAAAAAAAAAAAAAAATAGGGCAAATGAAGGAAATAGAGAACAAGACGCAGTGCTCACAAAATAAATAATCCCTTTTCCTCCTCCTTTCTAGCTTCACTGGAGAGCGTGGCTCATTGCTTGGTGGAGCTGCAACTTGAGGTCTCTCAGCATCCCTCTTCAAATGGTCAGTCTCCTGTACAGCCTCTATAACATCCTTAAAACACATGGTGTTGGCACTTTCTGGCTACTGAGCAAATAGCATGGAATAGCAAAGCTTTCATTGTGACTCTTCTGCTGGCCTTGACGAGGGACCTCTGCTAGAATAACTCAGTTAGGCAGATTAGTAAACATGTTTTCATAATCTGTTAATGGGTGTGAGGAGGAAACTTGTTTCTCTATCTGCCAAAGAGAGTTGTGAAGTGGTTGAAGATCTCTCCTAGGGAAAAAAAAAAAAACCTGAACAAAATTTCAGTTTAGTCTAGTGAAAGACCATTGATACAGTAACTTCAAAACATTTTTGGTTTTTTTCCTCCCAGTTTTTTTTACATTTTGGAAAATAGCTACTGCAGGATTGAAGGTTCAGATTTATTTGCACCCTGCACCCCACATCTAGGATATTCAATAAGAACAGTTGGTCTCTTTTTTGTTGCTAAAGGTAGAAACCACTGGTGATGCTGTTATGGTAGCTAGCAGCCTGCCTGTCCACAGTGGGATCAACCACACTGAAGAAATAGCCATTATGGCTGTGAAATTCCTGAGTGCTGTGATTACTTTTGAGATAGGCTGTATGCCCAGAGAGAACCTGCATTACTGCAGGACAGCCTGAGTCTGGCTGGTTGTGAGCTGGGGGTGGAGGTCTGGGTCCATCAGAGCGTAAGGATTGCCATCCACTGAGGCATGGTGGCACATCCGTCGCAAGTGTGAGGTGTGAACTTCCTTCCAGGTGATTAACCTTTGAGTTTTACCTTATGTTTGCTGTGGGTTCTTGTGACTTGATCCTGTGGGTCACCGGGTACATAATAACTTGTGTATCAGAACCCTTAAATTTGTTGTATTGATTTCCTGTATATATGGAATTTCTCTTTCCAATACAGATAAAATAAATGTAAAATTTGTGAGTTTTCTCAATTCACACTTCATCCTCAGAAGTATCAGATCAGGCTACATATTTTTCCTTGGTGACTATATCTGGTATTCTGATAGCATCCCCCTTGACTGGAATGAGTAGCAATCTGACATGCCCCCCTGCCATGACCTGCTCACCTCTTTCTTTCTGCCTTAGTTTTTCTAAATTTGTAAAGGGAAGATTAAATCTTCCAGATTAATCAGTTACTGTTTTTAGACTAGTTTGAGGTACTCACTAAGAGGTGGTAGCACAGAACTGTTGGGCGTGAAGACAATGAGGAATGTTCAGAATACTCTTATCAGGGCTTATTAATCACCATGTAAACTTATAGTGCTGAGCAAACATGTCACAGCGATAAGACCTCAGCTTCAGTGCTCACCAAGGAATAGGTTCTACATGCCCCGGTTCCTGTCATGCAGTACTGCATCAGTGGGACCCTGCTGCATGTCCTTATGGAGCAGCTGAATGCAATTTAAAGCCACAAGATCTTCTCAAAACATATTTCAGGGCCATGTTACTGGCAAGTCTGTGCTACCTATTGTGGCTTAGTTGTCTTTTTAAAATGAGGTCAATATGATCTACATCCTCAGTGTCTGTGTCTTAGCAGTGTTGATGTATGTTGGTGGGTTTGCTCCCAGAAGAAAAATGATGATGTTATTTTCCAGTTAGAGCAGGTGGGTGCAAGCAGGAAAGCAGCAGAGTGGGATCCCTTCCCATGTTTTGTGTCACGGTGTGTAAATGCCCAAAGGGAGACAGTCTGTGGGAGGAGGGTGTTGTGGATGAAACCACGCACAGGGAAGATTTAACAGGAGAGGGGACACAGGCTGCTCAATATGGGAAGCAGTCTGGGAAGGCTGGAGACTGAGTACACCACAAAACAGCTGTTTGCATTGCAGGGGGACTTTGTATAGGGGAACTTAACATTTCGCTTAGAATTTAGAGCTAGCACATGTCTAACATAATTGCTTTTGAGGAGCAGGCTAAGGCATTAGATGGGAACTAGGTTTTCCTGGTAACAACAATTTATTGGAAAGCAGGCTGATCTCTATGCTTCAGGGTGCAATGCGGCTTCTGGCATAGCTCAAGACACTGGTCTCCCCCTTGAGTGCCTGACTGCCTGGCTGCAAGAATTATTATTTATTTTTCTGAAGCCACTGGACTTGACCTTTGCAGGGCCACAATAATATTCTGCATGGAAAAAGCTGTGGGTTTCAATCAATCAATAGCTATTTTTTCCTCTGTGCCTGTGAGTGACAGCTGCCCTTTGGATGGAGATAACTTGGAAAAATTTGATCTTCAGAATGGAGTGAGGAGGCTCACTTCTAATACAGGCTACCTGCTTCTATGATGTATTTTGTATGCATTTAGTCATGGGTCTTACGATACTATTCTGAGATAAATAAGGTTTTTCCTTGTCTCTGACTGAGACATTTAAACAAAATGGCATGAATTTACGGAATAAAGAGATGAAGTCAGTGTTTAAATTAGGGTGAAGACAAGGAGTTTCTATATATTCTGTCTGGATCTGAGACATTGCCCGTGTTTGTATTGTGTAATACATTGCCAATTCTGGCAGCGTATGCAGTGTTTACCTTGGTGTGCTACAGAGTTGAGAAAGGCTTGCAGCCCTGATGTGGCTTTACTCCTTTCAGGGCTGAGCAGGGGATGCACTATGTGCGTGTATCAGGTCAGAACTAGTCTGGCATCTCTGCAGCAGGATCAATTGCATATCCTCTGATACCAGCTACTGAGGATTCGTTCTCAAGTTTGGATTTGAAATTGTGGGATCCCAGAATAGGATATAAGACATAATGCTTGGTTATAATTAATTCCATCTTGACAGTCTCAGACCCTACTTCTTTTTCCCTGTGGGACCTGGGGTGGCAGGAGTTGGAATCACAGTGCCATGGCACTGCTTGTTTGGGGACACTGAATATAGAGCATCAAGGATGGAAAGTGACAACTTGCATAGGTAGCATGCTTGCTGGTTTGTACTTCTGAGGATTTTGTGTTATATCTGACTCACTCTTTCATTGGCAATTTCTGTTGGACCTCCTTCATTGTTATTTGCATCAGTGTGACTGTCAAACAAAGGCCACACAAGTTAATGGTGTTTGCCATTTGCAAGTGAGAAGAGTGACTTATCATTAATGAACAAAATATGGTGTAAATGTGTGTCACTGTCCTAGTGCTCCTGTGCTGCAACCTGCATTGCTATCATCTTGACACCTGTGTGCGTTCATTTCTCTCCTACTTCTTGCCATGACCTCAGTGGCCTTGTGCTTCAGCACCACAGTGCCAAACTGTGGGAAGGAAAGCATGTAAAATCTCATGGTTCATTGGAGTTCACCCAAATAGAAGGAAGAATTGGGACAAAACCAAACTGTAATCTTTGGGAAAAGAAATGTTGGGTTCCGAACAGATTATCTGTCCTCCCTGTAACTAAACTTCCCTTCCCCACATCTCCATGACCAGCCTTGATTTGGACTTCGAGATGCAGAGATCAAGGCAAGCATCCTCATGTCCCACCAGCTGAAAAAGACTCATCATTATAGTGTGTCTGGAATGATGAAGTCTATCAAGCTTTATCTTGTGCTAAACTCTTTTGCAATCACTGCAGTTTCTGATACTGGCAATATAAATAGTATTTAGCAAAAATAAATAGTGATGAGTCATATGCAGGTTAGGAAAAATAAAGGTGGATTATTGTCCGTATTTTTTATGCAAGCTGCCTAGGACAGACAACTTGTGCTTCCATAAGGAACACTAAATGGTTCACTTCTGGAGCTGAAACCTGTTCGTATGTTGCTGCCTCCTTTGGCAGATAGATCTGTTGACAGTCACCTCTGGGAGCTGTTTTTCAGTTGTGGTTGGTTTGTTTGTTTTCGTCAATAACCATTTTTGGAATCTAGGGAGATAGTGATCCAGATTTGGATTGGGAATAGGGCTTTGTCCATCCTGCAACCACAGCTAGCTGGCTGTATGAGCCCCACTCTATACAGTAACACATATGGGAGATATGTATGCCCAGAGGCTCCATCCCACGGTGGACAGGGAGGTGGCCTGGGAATTCTCAGGCACACTCATAGCTGCTGCAATCCTGCAAGCTTTGTTCCAAAGCAACACATTGTGTAATCAGGAAGAAGATTAATCAACCTACCAAAGAAACTCAGTTCAAGGCTTTCTGCACAAAATCACCATGATAGGAGAGCAGTGACTGTTCCTAAGGCAAGGCAAAAGAAACAGGCTCTGGAGAAGAAGCCGGTGTGCTAGTCTCATTTGGCAAGGATGAGAATTTGAAGAGGGAAAGCCATTTGGCAGGTTGTGCTGGTTTTGGCTGGGATAGAGTTAATTTTTTGCACAGTAGCTATCTGAGGCTATGTTTTGGATTGGTGCTGAAAACAGTGTTGATAACACAGGGATGTTTTAGCTACTGCTGAGCAGTGCTCACACAGAGCCAAGGCCTCTTCTGCTCCTCACCCCACCCCACCAGTGAGCAGGCTGGGCTTGGGAGGGGACACAGCCGGGACAGCTGATCCCAACTGACCAAAGGGATATTCCATAGCATACGGTATCTGCTCAGCATATAGAGCTGGGGGAAGAAGGAAGTTGGGGGACATTCAGAGTGATGGTGTTTGTTCTCCCAAGTAGCCGTTACACATGATGGAGCCCTGCTTTCCCAGAGATGGCTGAACGTCTGCCTGCCCATGGGAAACAGTGAATGACTTCTTTGTTTTGGTTTGCTTGCATGCATGGCTTTTGCTTCCCTATGAAACTGTCTTTATCTCATTATCTCTGATCAAAATGTCCTGTGGTGCACAAAGCATTCAAAAAGCTCTGCTCTGCTTTAGAAACTTGTACCACTAAGAAATGCTTTGAAGTGACAGATCATCTAACTCTGAGCTGTCTGAATCAGGCAATTCTGTCAAGAGGGTGCCCTCTGTTGTATGTAACAGCTAAACACACGCCATCACATCAGACCGTTTTTCTGCAGGCTCTCAGGGTAGATGCTGCCTGCTATAATTTCAGCTTCTGAACAGATTTATTTTTCTCAGTTACTTACAAATACGTGTGGACCGAGATTACACCTAGAGGAGCAAACAGAGTCCATGGTAAGGGGAATCTGTGTGTATTTGAGATGTAATGTATACATCTTCTACCTATGCATTATCTTCATAACAATGAGGTTTCAAGAAGAACAGGGAGGTTAAAACCCTTAATTTAACAGAATTATTCAGGAAGTTTACTCTCTACAAACAGTAGCAAAAAGTCTATAATGTGCTCATGCTGCAGTGTGTACAGACACAGGTACACCCACTGTGTTCATTAATAGGAAGTGTAATAGCTGCAGTCATTCTTCTCTCTTTCACATTTAGGACCCTGTGAGTTTCATGGAAAAGGTCTAGGAATGTTTCTTAAACCTTCAAGAGTTTTATTCGATATTGTTTTAGTAACTAGTGGAAGTAAGGAACCCACCATCACCCTTGCAGGGAAATTGTTTCATGCCCTGATATTTCCTTCTCTGTAGAAATCATGGTTTCCCTTTCTAGTGATTTCTTCTTGCTGTTTAAGAGTCATTGTCACTCAGGGACAGAGTTAACACCTGGACCCTGCTGTCTCTGACACCAGCTATGTCTTCAAGGAAGTGAAGATCTCAGCTTGTTTTCCAGCCCCAGATGTGCTTAATTTGCACCCACACCATGCAGCTGTCCAGCACTGAGCCTGTCCAGTCAGCAAGATATCCTGCTCCAAACAGTATTGTACCTCTGCAGCATGTGTCCTACTCTACCTAACCCAACCAATCAATACTGACAACGCTGAAAAGCAGTAAAGAAATGTCAGGTAATTAATTCTGAGGACCTTCTAACTATTGCTACATAAAAAGCATCATTTTCTCCTATCCTCGACACATGAGGTTATTTTTTGTCTTGTTCAAAGGCTTCACAGATCAAGCTAGGACCTTGCAAGACCAGACCTGGAGGGGAGTTCAGTACCCCACTAAGACTGACAGGGAAGGGGGACCCTGAAGGGAAATTTGTCGTTTAAAAATGCTGAGTTTGCATATCCCTGTGTTCCTTATAGAAACAAGTACTGTTGGCATCACAACTCTGTGAAAGGAGGCATCGGCAGAATACACAACCCTTGGCTTTTCACTAGTTTAAAACGCCTGCAGAGACTGCGGGAAGCAAATCTGCTTTGGGATTCTCCAATATTCAAGGCACAAAGCTCATAGAATATTTTATTTATCTGGTAACATGGTGCACAAGGATTTTTTTTGTGACTTTCATTTTTACTCTGTAAAATAAACATCTTTAGTAAAGAAGTCCAGGTCCAAAGAAGATTGGGAAGAGTTAAGAAACACAGCTGGGCTGCGTTTTATAATAAAACAGCACAAAATCCAATCGCAAAGAGTAGGTGGAAGATGATATCTGCAAACGAAACACAGACTAAATGTGAGTACTTCATTGTCAGCTGCCTTTAAGGTTCTCATCCCACCCCCATTAATGCAACATCATGCCCCTAATGTGGCTCTGTCACCATATCAGGTTTTAACAAATAGACTTTGAAAGGGCTTTTTCAAACCGTCTCCAAATAGAAATGCTTTTAGACCTCTCTGTTAACCCAGTGAAATATGCTTGTTCCCTTTTGGGAAGAGGGTGTGAAAATAAGAGAAAATAATGTTCAGTATTGGAAGTTATTGGTACGATTTTGTTGTCCAGAGTGTGGGATGTGCCAAAAGGAGGAAAACAAAGTGTAGAATGTTGAGAAATAAAATTTGATTTTGAAATATTTCCCTTTCTGTCAAATTTACCAGGTCTTTGAGCGATGGGTTTTATGTTGACAGAGTCACTCAAAATCCATATTTGAGATTGATATTTTCATTGTCATACTTTGCTGTTTACTTGTAATAGTGTAAAATCTGGATAAACCTTTGCCTGTATAAAATAAGAGAAAAAGATGACACTGGGATAGCATGTTTTAAAAAGCACAAGGTGCACCAGCACGCTTTGTAAAAGTGGAACCGATAACATTTGCCACATTTTGAAATTCTGGCTATTTTTCTTCCACTTGGCTTTACTGTCTGAAGCTATAAAAGGAACATCAGTTCTTTTATTGTCTAAAATTGATGACGTTTTACTGGTGCAACATACTGGATTGTAATAATGAATGCTGCTATATGTGTGTTTGCAATTTTAAATTGCCTTTCAGGTTGATGGGTTTTTTAATGGGAAAACCTGGTGGCAGTTCAATTTGTGTATTAGGAGGGATGGCCACAAAGCGTTAACCTACCAGTGTTTTGGTTATGCTGATGTACCAGCCCACAGTGTGAAGAAAAGCTGTCCTGCTGCTCCCAAGCCTGACTTCTCTCCTACTCCCATGCAATCTATCAGAGCTTGTCTGGGCTGTTGCTGAGGTCAAAGGCAGCAGAGCAGAGTTTACATTTCTAATTTGGTGTGTAAGTGCTTTGGCCATTTATGACTTTGTAATACAATGAGGACAGTTTCACTGAGCATTTCTGAGAGAGCCCTGAACCTGGAGGGGACCAACTTCTGTTCAAGTCTCCTGCTGCCACGGTACCACGGGGGAACTGGCTCTGGCTGAGGGCTTCAGCTCCCTCTCCTCACTCCTGTGCTGGGAGCCACCAGTAGTTCCCAACTCCATTGCTTCCCAAAGGAAGAAGCACTCCAGAAACCCAGTCACTTACTGCGTACAGCAATCTCCGCCACTAGAACACCTCCGGTTTGTTCCATGCGCTGTTTTCGTCTGTCACATGTCTCAAGAGATCAGAGAGAAAGCCATGTATACCAAAAAATTAACAATAATTTAAAAATCCAAACCCAACTCTCATGTTTCCAGACAAGAAAATGAAATCTGTGTCAATATTGCTGCATATGTGTTATGGACCTTTTTTGCCCTGTAATTACTGGAGGGTGGTTTTGGTGCAGGAGAAATTTAAGTCTTTACAGTGCATTTTCTGAGGATTTTGGTATGTGATAGCCCTCACGGTGACTGTCAGTCTCGGTGTTCTTTTCATTTGTGAGATGGCAGGAGCCCAGATGGATGTCCGCTTGCTAATCACAGGTCCTCCCGAGCTGCCCTTTCCACTATGCCTTCAACAAACCTCCTGTCAAGAAGGAACGGGGGAGCTGAGCTCCATCTACTTAACCTGTGACCTCTGTGAAGGCTTTTTGTTGTTTATTGCTAATTATAATTGTTGTCCATTGGGTAGAAATAGGAAGCACCAGATCCCTTCCATATAGATCATCTCTTGTGCAGCACTAATGATGCCTGTCACAGCTGACAAGGTCTGTGTTGGAAGCAGCACTCTAAAGGTCCTTGTCTGTCCCTTGACCTTTGCAGATCCCCAGCTGTGGGCATTGTTTTTTCACAAACTCAGCATGTGGTAATTCTGGTTATGAGTTGCTTGTAAGCATGGACCCCCAGCTTGGTTCAACCTTAATTGCAGCAGACCACCAGCTGCATTTTTGAGTTGGAAGTGGACTCAAGGGATGTTAGCTTGATTGAGCAATTATCCTTTGCTGGAGGGTGAGGAGGGAATTCCAGCCTGTGTCTGTAAGGATGATGTAGATCTGTCAGAAAGGCAGATACGGAGTACTGGTTTTGTGTTTTCTTTCACCCCCCGTCTTTGTCTGGATAAAGAGTGGAAGAAATCTTTAAAAACAAACAACTAAGCCCAGAGTTTTTTTTTTTTCTTTTGCCTCTAAAACTTAAAATGTCTAACAATGCAATTTTATCAAAGGTGCAGGTTTTGCACAAATCAGTGCTCCCTGCTTAGTGCTGAGACTGGGTAATAAACTGCTATCTTAATTTAGCTCCTGGACTGAGAAAGAGTTTAGAAAGAAAAGTTGTTTTGACCAGGAGTGATGCTTTGTCTTCTCCAGCAAGAAATATTTGTTGCTGAAACGACAGTATATTGGCCAAAGAGTACTTGGGATTTAATTTCAGGTTAAATAAAATTTGACTTTATGTTGTAGCAATGACATATTCACTGCTTGAGAGAAAGAATAGTGAAGTGCTGACTTACTGAAAGGGGGAGAGAGAAGTCTTTAAAGAAAGACACTTTAGTAACCCTCACCCTTGTATCAGTTGGTGCAAGCAGTGTGCACATCCCCATGCTAAATAACATGACTGGGTAGCACCCCCACCTCATTCCCACCTGAGGTCACAAGAACCAGCTCTTTGACCTCAGTTCCTACTCCAGTGACAGTTTATGCATTCATACAGAATAGGATGGCGGCAAGAGCAGGAACTTACTGCAGCTCTTCAGGATAGCGAAGAGGACTTGCCCTGGGAAGGGTGACTGGGAGGTTTTGTTGGGTTGGTGGTGGACTTTGAGACAGGTTCTCCTCAGGACCAAGATATTTGGTGTAGTGGGAAAAGCTCTACTTTCTGCTTTGTTTTAGGCTTGTGTTTAACTGTGGCTGTGTGTCAGACGGGACTGTAGTCTGGAATATTGACAAGAATGGAGTTTTTAAATGGCTACCTTATTTCTCAATACGTTTAAACAAGTTGCCCAGTGTTGCATACAGAGCTTGTGGCATGACAGGGGTTGGGGTGCACGGCTGGCCACTCAGGTTCACATATGGCAGTGGCCCCATCTGGCACTGGCTCTGCACCCGATGTGCACCCAGGAAGGTCTCAACATGCTCTGTCTAAATTTAGCACCATGCGTTTCTCTGGGTGGGGGGCCTTACCACCGGGCAGGAGAACTTCTCGCTGTCGCAGACGTGCGTCTCGCAGTGCAGCCAGACCTTGGACAGCTTGGGGATGTTACGGAAGCGGAAAGCATTGAACTGGAACGTCGCCCGGCTCGTTTTCCCATTCTCATGCACCACGATGGAGCTGTCCGTGGAACACCTGTGTTGTGCAAGAAGAAGCAGTGTCAGAGCCTCCATGGCTTCAGTGAAACCTCTCCTGAGGTCACAGTTCAACGGATGCATTTGCCCTGATGAGGACCAGCTTCTCTTTTGCCCCCCTCACCCCCCAGCTCCTGGCTTGCTGTCATCCTTGGGCTGGGCTGGGCAGAGGTACTCTGCTGGATCCCACCAGACCTACCCCTTGGTGATCAGAGGCCAGTGGATCTGGTAGAAATACTCTGAGGAGGGAGTTGCCCAGCAGTTGTTGAGAACAACTTTGAACCTGGGGAGACACAAACCCCAGATTAGCAAGGAAGGCCCTGACTGCCATTTTGTTAATGGTTGCTCCTTCCTTTGCCTACCTGTCACTTAAGCCCTTAGCTTCCACTCCAGCAAATAGATCAGAACCGATTTCTGATGTTTCAATGACGAAAGGGGCTTCTTTTATACTTGAAAACTTGGCATTCTTTGAACAACAAGAGAAAGACATCATATGTTACTAGCAGCAATCAAAGAAAAGGCATGTGGCAACTTCAGAGAGCTCTGGAGAGATGGTCTCCAAAAGTCTGGGTTCTTATTAACTGCAAGCTCCAAACTCTACACCTGGTAGTAGGACTGTTCCAAGCCCAAGATGGTGTTTAAAAATATTTTTGTTAATTTTTGGCTTATAATGATAGTAAGTGACAGAATTTGATGCTATTTGGGTTATGGTATATGTTATGTCACAGCATGGGAGGGAGGCAAACTTGCTGCTGCTTCTGGTACACCAGAGGTGGTGGGGAAGCTGGTGGGAGTGAGGGACTGGAGATGACTGTATGGAATGGGAATAGGGTTGGGAGATGTGTGTGTGTGATTTATACTGGTGGTGGCCAGCATAGTGAGAGCTGAGGGGGCACGAGTGTGCAGAAACAGCTCTGCCAGCTGTAGTCATCCATCCACTAAAAAGCCAGCTCGCTCAAAGTAGTGCAGTGTGTGGTCCTCAGGTGAAAAGGTTTGGTTACAAATACACTGAAGTATGTACCTTAAATGCTGCTATTTTTATTGCATAAGATCATAATGAAGCTAGCACCAGAACTATATAAAGAGTAAATGTTTAGTCATAGCATTGGTTTACTTAGTTAAAGCTACACAGCAGGATTCAGGGATATGTAGTTCTGGAGCTGCTGGACTGTCTTTCCCTGCTGTGCTTGCTCAGTTCCCTGGTACTGATTTTCTTACGTACCTTTCTTCGCCTACATGGTGAGGTGGCTGTGAGGCACTACAGTATTCTCACTGCAACATTGGACAGATTGGATGCACTGAAGTTAAGGCTCAAGGCTGTGTTTAGATTAGTGATCCATGGCTGTTAAGTGCCCTGAGAAATTCTCATTTAACCAAAGATTTCTCACAAAGGAGAGAACTTGCTAAAGTACTGTCACAAAACTCCTATCAGTCCTGGTGCTAAAAGGAGTTGAACCTGGTATAGTGCTTCTTTTTCATTGTTTTAGGGTACTATCTTGTATTTCTTCACACATTTCAGTGTTGAAGGTCAGATTTCCATTCAGGCTTCAGCCTCCCATGCTGTATCACAGTCCTTTGCTGTTAAAGAGCAGGTGAGAATGAAATGTTTCCACAGGGATACACTGCAGCTTGGATGCTGCTTCTGGATGAGGAAATGGGCACATGAAACACCTGGAAGTATGACACACCTGAGACAGAGGGCTGTGTCAGGCAGCAGCAGAGATAAGTAGCAATGCAAAATGAATCTTTTATTTCCATTTTGCCAGAAAAAAAAAAACACCATTGAAATTAACCTTTTTTCCCCAGTGAAAATGTGAACAAAATAACAAAGGAGTGGTCTATTACATTTCTGAGCTTGTTCTGTACTTATACCTAGTGGGAAAATGTGTTAATCCAGTTCAACCACTCCCTCCTTGACTCCTGGGAGCTCCCTGGCAACTAGAACAAACCAGTCATTTCACAAAAAAAAAAAAAAAAAGTACCAGAGATCTGTTAGTCACTGCGCATCATTTGTTTTTGCAGCCATTCTGTAAAGAGTTGACAGTATGGTACCTCCTGGGACCTTGCCAGTATATACCACCAGTGTGCCACACATCAGAAAAAAAGCCCACATGGGTTTTCATGTGGCACGCCAAGGCTGCCAAAATGTTTAGTGATCAGCTGGTGCCCAAACTGCAGAGTGTTGGGGAAGAGATTTCCATCAGTCCACCTTGTACTAAATACTCCCTTTACCTGGCCTATAAATTTAACACAGCATGTTACTAGTTGTGCTTTTTTTAGCTCTGCTAAAATAGAGAGGCAGCTTCGGTGCTTTCAACCGTGCTTTGGTGGAAAAAAGATGCCAGGATGAGGAGCTGGCTGCTCCAGCAGCACAGCGGGGCTGTGAGGAGGACAGAGATGTTTTGGAAGATTGCTCTGATATCCAGGGATGATGTTTTGTTTGAAACAAAGCTCTAACATGACCTAAAGATCTCTGGGAAACACAAAATGTCTTTCAGGTGAGAGGACCAGGAAGCAAACTGCGAGAGGGATGGATGGAGCTTTGCTGTATCTATAGAGACTACGTGATCGCAGCGGTACCTGCAGATGCATGTTGCTCTTTGAGTGGGACTACAAACAAGTTTTGCTTTTATCTTATAAAACCTGTCAGCATGTTAGAAATGTACATCTCAGCAGAAAAATCTGCCTCATTTGGAGGGATTAAAAGAACAGCTGTCGTGTCTGCTCTGTTCAGTTTAAGTATATCCCTGTTGATCATCAGAAACAAGGACCCCTGCAAACCCCACTGTAATTATCTGTAATGTGCTTCATGGCACATAGAAGTCAGGAGCAACAGCCCTTTTTTCCCAGCTCTTAGTCTGAAGCCTGCAAAAGGTGAAGGTGAAAAGTTGGGTGGCAAAGAGTACTTACAGAGTAGAAGTTGAGGGACAACTGACTTTCAAATGAGCCGGAGCTTCCATTCTTCACATGGATGGTGGCCACCCTGAGGACATAACAAATTTTCTGTATGAGTGAAACATGATGCTAAAAATGAGGTGAGGCACACTCCCAGAAGAGGACGTACCTTTGGTCAAAGGCAGCCTGATTCACCAGGTAGTTAGCATTGTACGTGCAGGTGAATGAGTAATTCACAGGCTGGCTCTTCACAATTACCGAGGTGTCATTGGAGACGATGGAGTTGTAGAAGTGATAAACAGGGTTCTTGAACTGTGGATGGCGAGACAGAGAAGTGTAGGTAGTACTGAGTCTTTGAGACATCAGGAACAACTCTGTACTTTAAAATGTGAAGACTCAGTCTGGTGACAAAACACCACTCCCAAGGAAACACGGGTTTGTAGCTTTTGGTATTCTGTGCTGCCTGTATATATGCCTTACTGTATATATGTTCTGTGTAATACAGATGCAAATGGGTGACCAACACACAGACTAATATCACTAAGCCTGCAAGTATTTTGCCCGTACATGCAAAGCATGACTATTTTATTCTCCCTTTTCAGTGATACTGGAGTTTGTCGTCTCCTTCCATCAGCGCTTAAAGCCCGCTCCAAGCTGAAGCAAACGGGACCCTCTCAAGTGAGTCCAGCCGACTTCTTGAGTCCAGCTCAGAAATGCTGACCTTGATAGTCTTACCTCTGACTGTGTCCCACAGTATGATTTGTTTTTAGGTGACAGGTCTGGGATTGTGAATTGGTAATATCCTGCCAAATCATGGATCCCATTGTAGCAAATGCCTCCAAGTGCCAGCTGATTAACCTCCCATCCATAAGGACACTCTGGAATTTTGGTAATGATGGTTTTAGGATAGCAGTAGACCAGGATTACATCTGAAAGGAAAATGATACACCTAGAGTGATATTCAGTGGTATTTTTCTTTCCATTGGGATTAAACATCTGTGAGCAAGGGTATGCACTGGAAGGTCCCCTAATGTAAGCAGCTTTTGCTACACAAAACTGACCTTTGGGTTATTAAATTCTGTCCTCTTTGGAAGAGTTTCACTGTTGTCTTCTAATTAATGCAAATTTTTTATCTCTCTGGAATAGCTGATTAAGGAGCAGAGACAGGCTAACAAACCTGAAGTGAAAAATTGCTGTACTGAAATCTGTCAGATTACACTGCAGAGCTGGCTTCTGTAACACCACTGACTTTGTAATAATAACACTGGTGAAGCTGTTTGTCATGCTTCAGCAGATGTGCAGCTTTTTGTAACAGTGTTAGATCTAGGCCACAATACGTATTCTGCCCTTTTTCTGAGTTTTTACAATTCTCAAGTTAAAAGCCAAGATGTAAAACTGAACCAAAAAGCCTAGCACTGTTAATGGCAATAATTAATGAACTGAAAAGCCTAGTCTTGTTAATAGCAACAGTAAATGAACCACAATCCTAGCCCTGTTAACAGTGATGGTTAATAGCAGTGCAGTATGTTTCCAAACACGGTGATTGCTCCTGCAACCATGAATATTGAACATCATGACTTACAGACTGATTGCTTCATAACAGCAGAATTCGAATTTTTCAAAGAGAATGAGGCAGTGCAAATTTGGATGCCTGATGGGAATTTAAAAGGCAAATATTGACTAACCATTAGTGATCTGGAAATTGAGAAAGACTCCCAATCACTACAGTTAGAAAAAAAGACACTCTACCTGGAATTATTCTATTATTTCTTTTAAAGCCCTTGACACTCTCATTTTTATGATAAAAGCCTGATTTTGCATCCTTTCCATGTCTGTAGAAGGTTAGGAAGGCAAAATCAAATAGGGACCTTAATAACTCACTCCTTTCTGGTCAACAGACCTTCACCGCATGCAGGCAGATTCTGCTTGCAGTGATGGTCAGATTTGTGACTCTGGTGACTTTCCAGCTATGAAATTTCCTGCATTTCAGAGAAACTGCTTGTGCAAATGAAGGTACTGAAATAAATGCCTAGAGGGCCAAATACTTAACGTACACCATGAAATTACTGGCAGTACACTGACACCAGTCAGGCATATACAAAGCAAACACTCTATACTGAGGCATATTCCAACACATTCCAAAGCACATTTCTTAATTGTATTGGTTTCTACATTACAGGCCTGTCTGGCACCAGATCATGCGAGTTTCTAGGCAGAAATCAGTGGGCAATTATAGCCTAACCTTCAATGGGTTTTGTTTTTTCTCATTTAATGTAGCAGCATGGTTCAGGAGTTCAGCCCAGCACACTCATTCACCACTAGTCATCTGATTGCAGTCAGTGGGACCAAAGCCCGGCTTGGACAGCAAAGATCTGATGCATCTAGCCTGAGCTATTGCGGATAATTTCTAATTGTTGTTGTTTTCTTTGCCATTTTATGCCTGAATTCTGCTTATGCTTAACTTTATTGCACTATGATTATTACAGAGAATTAAACATTTGCCTAATTCTCTGTGGAGATCGATGTTATTGGCACTTGCTTTTACTGTGCTGAAAGCAGATCAATAAAAGAAATGAAAGGATTAGCTCTCCAGAATCCACAGTTTAACTTTCTGAAGAAAAACCTTTCCACTTTTAAACAGAAAAAAAACCAAAAAACCAACCTTTGGGCATCTTAATTACAAGAAAAGATCAAGGAGACTTAAGTTATTTTACCTGCTTTATTTGGACTGCAAGGCCCTGCAAGACTTCGAGCCAAGATGACCAGGAGATAAATAGTAAGAGTCACCATTTCTTGCAATGATCTGAGGACACAGGGAATAAAAGCTGAAATTGCCTTTAAAATTGGAAATAAAAAAAATGCATTGGCTGCAGACACAAAACTGCAGCTACTGTTAAACATGTTGTTCTTGCAGAGAGAAATAAATAACATTACTGATATTCTGTCACCCAACTTAATTGCATCTACAGGATCAATATTTCCAAGACCATTATTATCACTGGGTCACTATTGTGACAATTTTACTATTTTAGTTTACTGGTGGCTTTGACTTATTCTAGCTTTTCTTTGCTCTTGTAAAGAGTCTAAATGTAAGGTGTTAGTATAACCAAATGAAACTGAAAACAATGGGATCTAAAAAAGAGACAATAGAAATTACTAGAAGAAATACGGTGCAATAACATACATAATGTGCTTATAAATTTAATGCTGAAACTATTCTCTGTCTCGATGGCTATCCTGATGTATATAATCTTAACTTCACGTAACTCCGTTTTGGTAAATTATGCATTTTTAGAAAAACATACATAAGAGTAATTTGCACATCCACTTCAGGCCTCACACCTGCAAACTGTTTTCCACAGGGAGAAGCATGTACAGCCTGTGGGACTGGGACTGGAGTTCTCATATTTTCCCTTTGTAGACTCTCTGCAGTGTCTGCCCTCATAAACAAATCACTGAGCAGACTCTAAGAAGTAACAAATACCATTTAGGTAAAGAAAAAACCTTCCTGATTAAGTATTTCCAACAAAAAGAATCAATTTCAGCAATTTCAGTCAGTCTCTATTTAAAAATATATATTTATAAAAGGCCCATACAGTACCTTTCAGTGCAATTCCTTCTAATTATAGTCCTATCCATGCTACAAGAAATTAAATATAATACCTACGAGACAGGAAGGGGCTAAGTATTTCAGATTTTCATTCCGGTCTTATTCCATTAGCTGTGCTGTCGGCTCTTCCCAAGATGTCCTCTTTCAAATGAACCCAGCTGGTGTTATCTTCGCTTTATATAAGCAATCTTGTAAAAGGAGCCCATCTCTGGTTAAATCTCAACCCGCCAGTATTGTCCAGTGTGGGAGGAAAAAAAAGAGTTATAGAAAAGCAGTTTTCTTTCCTTAGATGGGACTGTATTGCTTCTATTTGATTTATTAAGTCTTTCTATGGTAGCTTTTTACAGATCTTGAAAATAATTGAACAGAAACCTGCTGAAACCTGCTGAAGGTGGTTTGGTGGCACAAAATTTTTGTTTTAAAAGTTAATTAGGGAAATGTAGAATTTCTGCAGAGATGAAACAACAGCTGCCTTCTAGCATTCAGTGAAAATGTATTTATAGGAATTAATGCCTATCTTGAATGGCTTATTGACAATGTGAACCTTTTGTGTCATTCAAGTGGAAAAAAGTAATTTCAACAGACCATATACCACCTTTGGGGTTGTTTCATTTGCTTATTTTTTTCTGAAAGATCATAGGCATGTAATCTAAAATACTGAGTTTAGGTAGGGTCTTCCATAAGCCCTATATATCATGCGATTTAATCACAATACAGAATGCTAAGTGTGTATAAGACTATGTAATATATGTAAAATATTTCACTATAGGGTGTGTTAAAATTGACCATTGCACAGAAAACTGAAACAAATTTTCTCTTCATATGACTGTCAATCAGGTTACTGCTGTATGGCAGTCTCGGTCAGGTGGTGACATTTTCTGGTGACTATTATAATCTGTTTGTGTTAGCTTTTAGTGACAGGCCCAGAAAATGGACTCGAGGACACTACAGCTATTTCACATGCCTGCATAAAAATGTTGGCTGTAAACAGTCTTGCCACATTAGCTGGCATGACCTCAACTTTGTGCGCATGTGTGTCCACCCAGATGCGGGTGCTGTTGATTTACATCTGCTCTCTCTGTCTCCAGTCACAGGTCGCAGGGGATCTCGCTGACCTTGCCTGTAGGACCCAGTCCTGTGGGGCTCCTCAGAGATGATTTTGGTCTCTCCTTCTGTGGAGTTATACCAATGGACAGAGCCTCATTCTGCCCCATCTGTGGCAGGGATTTGGTTCGTGTCTGCCCTCTCTAAAGCGATTTTTGGCATATGGGGTTATGGAGTAGTGAAACTGTTCCGGTTGTCACTAGTCTGGAGTTTTTGAGGGAGGAGGGTGTGGGATGGAAGAGCGCAGTGGCCCTGACCTTAACCTGAAATGATGGACAAGGGGGTTTCAGTTCTCCTGTGGGTGAGATTTATGGGCACACCTTCAGGAGAGCATTCACTGCTCTGAATCTGGACTAGGAGTGTCTTGAGCCAGGTGGCATTAGCGAAGCGTGGCCATGACAGCACCCTGCATTGTAAGGGATGTCCGGGATGCTGGCTGTCACCCAGTGACGATGGTGTGCAGGTGAATCTACGGTGATATGAAATTGTTTATATGTAATTAGGGTGACTTCCACTTCTTGCAAACTGATCCCAAGCCCTGTAGAAAGATTTAAAAGCTTATAAAATTCTGTGTTTAGTTTCAGACAATAAACCTGAAGCTACACCTGAAGCTTTGTAAGGATTGCAATACTGAGCACATAATGTTAAAAAGGCTGCTCTCACTATTCATGTGAGCCAGGTCCTGAAAGCCATCACATTCTGATTTAAATGAAATTTCTTGAAGATGTACACATGGATAAAATCCTTCAGCCATGGGTTGTTGTTATTTTAATTGAATTAAAGAATAATCCACTGAACAAGAACCAAAGCTCGTAACTGATTTAGTGTGACCTAACTAGGGATTGTCCTCATCAGAAATCCTAAAATAAGGAAGATTCAACTCCAGATTTCTGTTTTATAACTTCACCCCAAATTCTTCTGCAGGCACTGAAGCCCAGATTTTATTTCCTAAGTCCAACTCTAAATATACACTGTGTAAACACTCAGATCAGATTCAGCCCTGGGGTTAGGTTTGGTCTCTCAGGTCTGCCCAGACAGTGCTGATTTGGAGCATAAGATATTTTGCTAACCTTGATTAGGCAGAGTGTAAATGCCTTGCTAAAAATTATGTAAGTGGTTAACCTTGCCATAACATTAACAAAGCACTTGAAACAGAGATTAGCTTTGTCATGATGATTTTTAGCAAATAATGTCGTTAAATAATCATTGGTGTAAGGCTGCAAGGTTCAGTGGAATTACTCCAGGATGGCTCTAGTCCCATAATTTTTGAAAGAAAATAAATCTCTCACTATCTTCTCACAGAAAAGTAATCTTCATGTACATAATACTCCTTTCAGGTGAGAGGTAGAAAACAGAATGAAATCCATGAAACAAATTTGGCAGAAGTGCCAGCTGGTACATAGTAGTTTGTATTTGCATAAGAAACGAGCACAAAATGTACCTAAGCCAACCAGCATTTGATACCTGCTCTGATCAAAGGTGAAGGATTAGGGAAGGGTTAGGTTTCTCTCAGTAATTGCACATGCAGAAAAAGGAAAGCCATTAAATTGCAAAGCAGACCATTGAGGTTTGTTGCATTTCCCTGAGTCTTTCCAAACCCATTGAGTAATCTCAGCAATCTAAGTATCTGTAAAGATTTCAACAAAGAGCAAATGAAGGCCTTATTGTGAATTTCACCTACAAGGGCAGCTTGTCTCTCCAGCTTTGTTCCTTGCATTGTGATGGAAAGCTGTGAGAATATCTGCTGTCTGGTTCTTACATGAAGAAAACCAGGTTCTGCTGTTTGAATCTGCAAGGGATATTGTGACATCCAGTTTTCATTGGTTTGGATAAGACAATGAGCCCCTTAGCTATATGGAAGGACTTTATGGGGTAATGAGGGTCAACGCAGGCAGGTGGCTGATTCCAGAAGGAGTGAGATGGGGTGATGCTCACTTAGAGGCTGCAGTGCATTGATGATGGTGTTTCCAACCATGCACTAAAACCTGGCATACTCTGTTTTATCTGAGATCAGGAGTGTATTTATCCCACAGGCGTGGAGACATCCATGCTGGGTCTGGAAGCATGGTAACTGCATTTGTATTGGGCCTGATCTGAGTTAACGGGTCCTGTTGGAAATGGAGCACTGTGGTGGTACAGTCAAACTTGTCCTGGATCCTAAGTCTACAGTGAGCTGTGCTGTGTAGACTCATTGCCTCGAGCCATAAATAACATATGCATTTCAGCATTGTTTTGCCTTTTATAGACTAAATGCCTTTCCAATAGTTGGTTACTCATGGCACGTGGCTGGTCACTCACTTCAGCACATGATGATGCTTCAGCCTGGTAAGCAGATGATAGAAGCATGTAGGTGTGTAACAGAGCACCTGGGACACACAGGTACCCTGCACAGCAAGTCCTCAGGTGGCTGACATTCTTCATTAACTGCACAAAACAAATCAGAAGCAGGAGAAATAATGTTTGTGGAAAAGCGTCACATAAAAATCAAAGATGGAAGTTCAGGCCACCGGAAGAGACAGTCTTTTGCTCTAAACTTCCTCATGCATCACATGTCTGTAACTATGCAACACTGAATCATAATTTTTCAGCAATCACCTGCAGCCATACGCTTGATGAAGCAGTGCTGCTGTTGGTAGCTGGGGTGTGGGTGAGCACAGATCTCAACTGAAGGAGCATTCCCTTGACATGTCTGCTGTCCAAGGCGTTCATACAAGACATTCACAACAGCAAATCTCACCAAGCACAGAGTTGTTGCTGAGGTAAATAATCACATTTCACATTCATTTGAATGCCTCATCCTGTTGCTGTTTAGCTTTGCCAGCGTGTTCGCAGTAATATTCTTCGGAAGCTTCTCCAGCAAAGTTCTGCCTGGAGTTTGCTACTGTTGGAATACAACATTCATTTCCAGCTGAGCTTCCTTGAAGCCTTTGTGTAGGTAAGTGCTTTGTCTGGCCTATTTTTTTATGGGCTGTCTTGGAGCTAGCTAGTTATGCAGGATAAGGACTTGGGGCTTGATTTAATAAAGGCATGGAGCTTGATTTAATAAAGGCATGAGACACGTAAAACAGGTCATGCGAGACTGGAACTGATGACTTACACTGGTCACGTGAGGCCACAGCCGTCCTCGGGCTGCCACCCTTTGGAGGTGCCTGAACTTGCCAGGCACCTGATTCATTTGCCTAAAGGAGGCATGTATTGCATTAATGGGTGCTGCAGGGTGGCCAAGATATCCACAGCTGTGACACAGGACCTCTAGGAGACTTTCGGAATGGGATCTGGAGGCCAGGCAGGATACTCATGGACATCTTAAATGGCACTGGATGTCTGACACCAAGCAGGCGCGCTGCTCTGGTAGGCTTGACAGTCATTTTTTGTTTGCCTTGGAAGTCTAAACACCCCTGCATGCTCTGTGGCACACGTGCCTGAGCCTGCTCCAGTCGGCACAGTGCCATCAAATTGTTTATTGAATGCCCAAGGCTAGCTTTCAGGTAGAAGGTAGAGCGCTTTTGGGGAGAGAGAGTTTTGAACTCTGCAGGCGAGGAGAATTGCCTCTGGATCTCCCACAGTCCTGGGCAAGGGCTCTGACCACCAGCCCTGTCTCCTCCAGCTGGCCTTTGAAGAGAGCATGGCTGTGGCTGCTGGGCCATATTGAGAATACATGGATTAAGTTTTTTGTAGTGGAATTATATTGCTGGGGAATAGCATTCTGGAATCACCTGAATCTGGCCTAAATGGCTTCTGAAGTGCTTAAGTGCTTTTTTGGATCTCAACCATGCTGTCCTGTATAACACCTTGTAAGTCTTTAAGGTCTCTTTTAGTTCTTGTTATCTCAACAACAGGTCCTGATCTCTTGGAAGTGTGGGGCAGGGAGTGGGGGGAAGGATTTTAAGAGGAAGGTGAGAAAGAAGGTAGAATGGACTCTTTGTGCCATTCATTAGTTTAATCTCGGGTTGGCAGCTGGCTCTGACACAGTAACCGTTGCTCTTCTTGCTCCAGTAATGCTCCCTTTTCTGGACATTATCCCACTAGTGCTGGGAAGGTTGCAGCAATATGATGTTTCTCAGCTTGGGTTGAGTTATGCCACTACAACTTCGAGAGAGTCTGTGGGCACTGTCTAATCTTCAGCCTGATTCCTGGCCATGATGCATTGGCCATAAATAATGTTGCTCACCCAGTCTATATGCTTTGCTACAGAGGAGCTGACAAAAAAAGGACTGCAGTGCAGGGAGACATTAAAATATATTAAAGGCAATTTTTTCTCCTCTGATGTCCCTCAGCGGCAGTGCCATTGATAGCTGAGGAACTGACGTATGCTGCTTATTTTAAAAAATATTGCTAAGTAATAGAAAACAAAGCAAACAGAAATGCAGAGGCAAGCTAATAAAGAAATTTCAGAAGCAGGAGGAATGCAGAATTATAATAAAGGACTTGATTGCCACTTGATTGGCACTTTCTACCTTTGAAGTGCCTCTATCTGTTCTCATTTCCAAGCTTAGAAACCTTTCCTTAGATTTTCAGTCTGTATTGCCCTGCAAGACTGGAGTACTGCTCCCTCCATAACACTTCCACCCTTAACTGAGCTACAGAGACTGTCTCCAATGTCCAGACTACCCATGGGTCTGAGCCAGCTGAATTATAAACCTGCTTTGTGGGATCTGGACAGGATTGC
The DNA here is from genome assembly GCA_013400615.1 of Syrrhaptes paradoxus. Taxonomy (NCBI): domain Eukaryota; kingdom Metazoa; phylum Chordata; class Aves; order Pterocliformes; family Pteroclidae; genus Syrrhaptes; species Syrrhaptes paradoxus. The sequence continues at coordinate 29,885 of VZTO01012238.1, forward strand.
ACATGTGAAGGACTGGTAAAAAAATGGGTTCTAGAAATGCTCACCATAATTCCTATCCTGTGAAGAGTTAAGATCCAGTCATTTTCCCTATGAAATAATCTTTCAGTATCTGTAGTGCTGCCCTCTCAAATCAAGCACAACCTTCTGCACTTCTATCAATAGCAGCTGCTGATTACAATCACAGTTCTGGTTTCTTGAGCTACATAATCCTGCTAGTTCATTCTTAGACCTATTTTTCTTAGCACACTGTATCCATTATACTAGTGTTGTCTCCATTTTTAAGTGTTTGTGATTTGTCAGCAGGCTGATAGCATCATGCTTGGAGACAGTCTCTCTTTCTGGGAAAGAGATCTGTTTGTTATAAAGAACTACGTGGCTTTCAGAGCTGCATGTATCAAAATTAACTGTATTAATTAGCTTGTGCTGTGCTTGTAAAGTGATCATAATAATGCTTATCACAATCTTAGTACCATTATCTCTGTTTTGCAGATAATGGAACTGAGCTACAGGAAGGCAAAACCCAGTGTGAGGGCCCTCGAGCTGCCCATACATTTCCCCTGTGTCTTTGACACAGTAAGCAGCTTGGAGGAGAAGCTATCCAAGCACACTTTGGATGGGTCTGTCCTGTGAAAAGCTTTCTGGGAAGCTGCAAGATGATCTCCTGGACTGTCAGTCCATGTCTTCTTGAACAGAGGACTCCCATTTGTCTCAGAGGCTATTTTGCCATCTAAAGTACTAAGCTCCCCCTGCTTGTCAGTTTACTGTTCACACTGGACCTTATGGCTTATTGAAGATGACTAGATGACTCCCAAACCATTACCAGCTGAGTGTCTCAATGGATTTTCCTCCTCTGATGCCATAAATGAAGTTGTTCTTCCCACTTTGTCAACACATAGCCTTGGAGGTGTTCGGCCTCCAAAAAGGTCGGTTTGTGAGACTTCCCATAAATAACAGACCCAATTTCAGACCTATTAAAGGATATAGTTTTCTTCAAATTGCACCAACGCACTAATGATGATATGCGTTGAGATAGGTCTTTCCATTCACCATGCTTTATAGTAGTAGAGAGATGTTATGGGCTCCATGTGGTGGGGATGAAGCAGAGCGATTGAGTGTGGAGGCTTCAGGTACTCAGTCAGGCATTCATATACTTGTTGCTTTATGATTCTACCAATTGCAAGTAAAAAACAGATCTTCCTTTTTTAAATTGTCTGTTTGAAGATAGGATTTCTTGGAGAATCACTGAAACACCACATGCAAGAGATGGCTGTGTTATTGCCCACGCACAGCTCTTCAGAGATTTTCACAAGCTTCTTCTGATAGTCAAGTTTGAGAAAGTTGACACCTTTTCTTTTTCTTTGACTAGCTGTAGCTGGTGTTGAATTGATTAACTCAAAATCAATTTGACCATCTTGTATGATGATCATAAGTGCTATCTGATAGCTTTTAAAATGACTGATCCTGTCCTCTACTCTGGTGAGACCCCACCTTGAGTACTGTGTTCAGATGTGGGGCTCCCAACATATAAAAAAGACCTGGACCTGTTGGAGAGAGTCCAGAGGAGAGCCACAAAATTAACCAGAGGGCTAGAGGACAGGCTGAAAGAGTTGGGGTTGTTCAGCCTGGAGAAGAGAAGGCTCCGAGGAGACTTAATAGCAGCCTTCCAGTACCTGAAGGGGGCTACAGGAGAGATGGGGAGGCACTCTGCNTGTGGCTCACAGTAATGCAATTGGATGAAGTATGCACTCTGCAGAAAGTGATCATTTCAGTCTAAACTAGCTGAACACAACATTGTGGTTATTTGCAAAATATTTGCAATTATAATACACCAGAGACATTAATATAATATTTCCTACAAGCTATTCAAGAAAGTATGACACTGCAGTTCTCTTCTCCCATGAAAATCCCTCAGGAGTACAATAATCTGACTACTTCCCAAAGGATTCATAGGCTTGCTCTCCTCAGAAACCCACTGTGGCTCCCAGTACTGAATTCTCTAGGACAGACTGTGCTGAAAAGTCTAGATTGATTATGCTGTTAATGACGCAGGAGGTTCTGCTGCTGTTTGTTTATTCTGGGATTAGCTAAAATTAGAAGTTGACTCTATGTTCCTGAATTAATTTAAAGTAAAAAATGCAAGTTACTGAATCTGTTGATTTTTATGGAAATACGGTCTCTAAAGCCAAAGCTAAGATGATTTTTTCCTTGGGTTGTGAGTCAGTTCTTAAATTATTTTGAAATTAAAGATGTCTCGGCCAATTGCTATATACGAACAATAACCCCTGAGCAATTTCCAGGGTAACTCCTTAACATCCTATATTGAACATCTATAGTTATTTAAGATTTTGAAAGATCAAGAAGATGTCAAAGCCATGCATTAAATGCTTGAAAACAGCTGGATAAATTCAGTAAGTGTTAACTGGACAGACCTTGGTCTTTTGACTGTTTGGCTGTACCAAAAACACATAAATTGAAGAGTTATTCTTTGCATCTCTGGATGGTCTTTATACCTAAAAAAATCAGTAAAAAGAACAAGAAGTACTGAATCTTTGATGGCAATAGGTGATGACGATACGTAAGTGATGTTTCAGAAAGTGTGTTAGGTTTAAAGTGCTGAACCTGAAACACTGGAAGAGGCTCTGTTTTCACAGGCTTTTCCTTAATTTCAGTTTTGTTTTTCTCAGTGGGCCCCAAAACAGAGTATACCCAAATCAATGGTCAGTTCTCAAATGTAAGCTGATTTTAGACTATTCTGATACACCTTGTCAGAAACCCTTTGGAAGAAAAAAAAGTAGTTGAAATGCCTGCACCCCACATCTAATTCTGTGGGGTTTCTTTTGGTATTATTTGGGCGTATGTGAAGTCAATAAATACGAATGTATATAAGATAAGGCAAAGATAATGTTTTCTAGGTTTGCAATACCTTTCATTCCAGGCTCTCAAAACCTTTATAAAGATTTTACTCCAGACACCAACTGGCCAGGAGATGGTGTTAGTGGTATACTATAAACAGGCAACACGTGACACAGAAAAGCAAAGTGACTCACTCACTCGTATGAAATCTGGTGAAGACATCTCATCCTCCTCCGAGTGCTGCCCCATTTCTTGGACCTTTCATTGGCCTGTTCTGATTATTTGCATTACCCATAATAACTATTATTCAGTGTTGCTGTTTCAATATGGCAAGCAAGCAATGATATGAAGGCAAACATATTTCCTTGAAATAATTTATTTGGGGATACATTCATTAATGATGTAGATAATTTATTATCAGGTAATTTAAAACAGAATAGATCAAAACCTACATCACTCAGGAATAGCTGATGTGAGTGAAATAAGTTCAGTCATCCAGAAATTTATTTCTTGGTTTCCAAGATTTAATTTTGTGGCTAGTAACAAGTAGTTTGGAAAGATGTTCCTCTCCAGGACAACAAATGCCACATGTTCCCTTCCTCCTCCAACGCCTGTCAGGAGCCAACTCAGCTGAGATCCCCAGCTACAGAGTGACCTCAATCCTTTCTTTTTCCTTTTCTGTCAGCATTGTTACTCCCTATGCCAGCTCATTTCTCCTCTTTCTAGTCTTCATTTTCCACCTGTAGTTGCAGCCCTTGTGGTCTGTCCCACTAAAACCACCTTGTCTGCAGTTGTTACTATGTAATGCCACCTTCTGGTATTGTGGGCTGGCTTCTCATCTTCATACCTCCTTTAATGTTTCCTCTCTCACCACCCTTCTGTTCCGTTATCACTTTCATTGAGCTCAGCAAACACTGATGCTCAGATGATCTCCTTCACTTCATGACTTTGCCTATGCTACTTAAATATGCTTGTGCATGAGATTTTTTTTGTGGTAAATCTTTCTTCCCAACATTCCCTTGCTTTGTTCAGGGTTTCAGTGGTGGTTCCTGCTTGCTCTTCTGCCTCTGCTCCTCTCACCAGGATCGTGCCATCGGCCAGGAAGGGCTCTGTGGGCAGGGAGACAGGAGCTGGTGTTGGGCAGTCGATGGTGGTCACCTAACATGGTTCTTTGGCACCAGGCTGTTGCTATGATCCCAAGTTAGTCATGCATGGTTTTGCACTTTATTAGCTGTTTTAATCATTACCATCCAAAGAGAAGGAAATAAAGGCTCTTATGCTGCCTGTGTTACTGGACAGTCATAGCCAGCCTGGACCCTTTAGTCTCAGCCTAACTATGATCTCTAGAAGTGAAGGAGGCCAGACACAGCCTGAGTTCTGCTACTTAGAGGCCCCAAAAGCACAAAGGAAAAAGAAGGAAACTGTAACTTGGTATTTCATAGACTCATAGAATGGTTTGGGTTGGAAGGGACCTTAAAGGTCATCTGGTTCCAACCCCCCTGCCATAGACTAGACCACGTTGCTCAAACCCTCATCCAGCCTGGCCTGGAACACCTCCATTTCACTGCTCTGCCTTCTTCAGGGAGCTTTCCATGGCTCAGTGTGCAAGGGGACCTGCCCCAGCCTTCCCCAATGCAGAGACTGTCCTTGCCTCTCATTTTGCACAGATCACAAGAAGGGGAAGTTCCTTTTCTCCTTTTATCTTTTATTTGTCCATCCATGCCAAAGTTGGGGGCGTCCTGACTAGTGGACAATACAGTTCTTGTGCTGGGACATGCCCTGATATTTGTATCTAAATGCTGTATAGACATGTTATCTCCAATAGCTATTATCTTTTAGATTTAACATGCTGGACAAAGTGTCCTGGATGGCCTGGGAAAAGAGCCATTGGGATTAAAGGCTACTGAGATCAATCAGGCTGGTGATTTATTTATGTGGTTGACTATTGTAATTATAACAGCTTTTGATACTTGACCAGTATGCTCTAATTTTGAAATTATTTTATGAAATTATAAAACTTCCTGATTATGGTCAAATATCTTAACTTGGGGTGGGGGGATGCACCTAAATACCATTTAAAAATTTGATCCAAGTGATTTAGATAGCTAATGCATATTTTCAAAATTTAAGAGTCTAATTCTAGTGATTTTCAGGATTGCAAAACTGATGGTCCTCTTGCCATTATTATTCAGCAGTGGAAGCTTCTCCATTTATATTTGCCAAATAAATCTTGCACTTGGAGTTTCACACAGAAAAGCTTTTCGCAAAATAACTCCCTTCACAAAGTACCTTTTCCAATGAAGCTGCTTTGCCTGTACTGAGACCACTTTATGAGGCTGTTGAGCCCACCATATAGTCTTCAGACTGGTCTTCATCTTGCTAGTACAGGAAGGCTCCATCATTTCTGAGGGCAATTTAGATTCATTGCCCTGAGAATACTGGCAGAGAGGGCCATTCAGAAAAGCGGTGTTCACTCTGAAGATGATCTGTTGCCCTTAAGTTATTTAAAAATGAGAACTGGTAAGGAGATAATGCTCCATTCCATCAGCAGTGTGTATCTATAGGATATATCAGTATTTCCATAGAGTTCATTATTTCAGCTTGTCATCCAAATTCTGCAGAGAATTAATGTGGAAATATCGCTGTGCTCTTCTGGATGGAAATTCTGAAATTTGATCAGCTGTGCTTACAAAGCTGGAAGCACTTCTTCTTTGGGAGAGTTTTTTGTCCCCCAGAATTCTCTGAAGCAAAAGTCTTCTCCCAAGAATTATACAGACTGAAATTTTCACTTTGGAAGTGTCGGGGGAGAAGTCTACTTATTTAGTATGTTTCTTTTTAGAGACTGGTCTTTAAGAAATAAAAAAAGCCTGAGTGTGTGAGGGAAATGGTGTTTGAATACAAAGGAGAGTTAATACAAACTTGGAAATTTGTGTATGCGAATGGAGAAAGCAGAAAACGGGCAAGTGTGGTTTTGTACATACATATGGAATCCTAAGGAAAACAGCAATAGAATTCAGGAAATATTTAATCAGTGGTTTGACCATGCCTACAGCTCAAGGTTGGTAAATAAGTGACTACTCAAGGTAAGGATGCCAGAACAGGAACATTTGCAACAGCCTACTGACTGTTATTATTGAAAATGGGCCTTGTAGCATCATGCCTCTCTTAGACATAATGTTAAGAAATTCCTTGGGTGTCATGGCATCATGTTTTGTTAAAATATTTTTTTTTTCACCAGGCTCTCTTTGAGATGAGAAATCCGTTGATTACAATTTCATTTAATTGCCAGAGGTAGGATACCCTTCAGGAAACTACTGTCCTCACCCCTGCTGGGATTTCTGTTGTAATGATGATGTTTGTCAAATGTTGTTCTGGAAAGAAAATCTAGGCTTATCATTAATGTATAATTATGATAATGAATTATGATGGCTTGAGTTTGCCTTGAGATCTGTGTGCACATCCAAAATAAGGTAAGAGTCTTTAGGTGGCATTTACAGTAATTATATTAATTAGATGGGTATTAGGGTAGTATTTCTACTTTATAGCCCTTGGACTGACTATTTTAATAGTACCTGTGCAAGGACTTCCCTTTATTTTGGTGAATAAAGACTATCACAGTTACCTGGGAAGAGGATGGCTTTAGCTGGACTAGAGCGTACCTGTGGCTGAGCAGCAGTGGAACCCATGTCCAGTCATCCAAAAATATAAGTTTCAGCACATGGCAGCATTTATTTTCTTGTCTGGACACGTTGAATGTGAAACATATTTCTGAGAAATTGGAAAAAATTCAGGAAATAAAAACCATTTTGCATAAGCTGGCCACATGCATTAAGCTGTGTCAGTGCCTGAGTAAGACTGTGCTTGTGCTTTGCAATCTTTTCTCATTTTGCTTTCTACATTTTGCACATCTTTCAGTTCACAAACTTCTTGAATTTAACATTGCTAACTGCACCCATTTAGACAGAAATTAAAGAGAGGAGTCCTCTTGTTTTTCTATTATATTGCTAAGTTATTTTTGTCACCATTATGGAGTAAATGGGTACACATCTACATACAGAATACATTATAATTTTGGAAGACGGAGTGAGTCCAATTTTTGTTTACTTCCCTCCCACTGATGGTGTTACAAAGACTGCAGGATTGGCATCCATATTACAGTTGGCTGAATGGCCGTGGTGACACTTCAATCCCAGTTAAAACAGATTCTGTTGTACGTAAGGCAAAGGAAAGGAAACTACTGAGCTTGGTTTAGAGAAGGAATTAAGTGTGATATGTGTATACATGAAGATTTAGAATGTCAAAGCAAGCTGGATAATTCTGGAGTGGTCTGGTAATCTCTGAGGCAAAACTGAATTCAAATTGCATGCAGATCCTGATAGCTCAAGAAATTCCATTTTTAAAATTGCACAAAAGGAGTATGGTTTCCTTTAATCATTATGGAAGGCTCTGAGAGGCAGAGGTGAAGGAGAAATGGCCAGGCTGATCAGTTCAGGCACTAATTAGGGACAAGGTCTCTTGAGGAAGTTAATTTGTTTCTAAATAGCCAACTACCAGCTGCCAGGGAGCAGAAGAATAGTTGACCTCTGCATCCTGCTTTTATTTCTGTCCTAAAGTGAGAGATACCTTTAGAAGATCTAGACAGTGTTTTGTCGTCTGAAGTCTTCTACTACAAAATATCTGCTTCTGATGTGAAAATGTTTTTCTTTCACAATGCTAGGGAAAATGTTAACATATTTTTGTCTCTCGAGATTGGTGATTATTTACATGAGTATCCCTTGAGTTGTACAGCAGTGCTCAGTTTAGGACATTTTGACTGATTTTAACTGTTCTGGTCTTTCTGACCCTGCCTTTGGCTATACTTCTGAAAGTGTCTGGCATGACTGCTCTTGTTTGCACTTCTCCCCCATCTTTATATGCCAGATAGCTTTTGCCATCTTCCTGACCTTACTGGGTAAACATTGCAATAGCACAGCTTTTGCTAGCATTCTTTTGTATTTGAAAAACATCGAAAGGCAAAAGAAGTGCAAGCAGATAAGTGAATGAGAAAAAAGAAATAAGATGGGAGGCCAAATTAGCACAAAGCAGTGGGGGGATAGGCTCTTAGCACAGACCAGAAAGTTATCATGGAGGGGCATGGGCTCTTCTTTATTGCGTGTGTGATGATGTGTAGATATGTTATCCTGAATAAGGACAGAGGTGCATGCCTGTCTGTGTGCGTGTGCTCCGTTGTGGGTGTAAGTACACCCATTATCTAAGCATCCACTTGCAGGTACATGAATCAGCAGTGCAGCAACAGTGAGGATTTGCTCACTTGGGTTAGGAGCGCTAGAAAGGTCTGGTCTTTCTGAACTGCTTGCATGGTGGACTTGACTTCATCAATTTTGTTGTTTGCCTTACTACCTGGTGGATACATATCAGGAAAGACCAGTGCATTTCTTTCCAGCTTGACTCATAGAATGGTTTGGGTTGGAAGGGACCTTAAAGATCATTGAGTTCCAACCCCCCTGCCATGGGCAGGGACACCTTCCACTAAACCAGGTTGCTCAAAGCCTCATCCAACATTCCTGTGGTGGCTCATTTCTGAGTCACACCTTTTCTAATCACTATAAAAGTAACACTAATATAGCAGCAAGCAATTAAAAAAATCCCAGAATCTACTTGTCCCACACTATCATTTGAGTGTGATTCCAGGGCTGTAATTAACTATGCAGTGTTGGGATATGTGTTGTGTCCACCACCTGCCTCCCCTGTGCTGAATTTCTGCTCCGGGTGTTGCTCTTACACATCTGAACAGGAGTAAAAGCAAGGCTCAGAACCAAGACATTTCTTGATTGAATGCCAAGGAGACCGGGACTTCTCCTGCAATGTGGTGGCATGTCTTCTTCTGTTCTTGTTGAAACAATTCATGGTGGTGGCTTAAGTTTAATGATCTGAACATTGAAGGCATTGATTGTTTCCAAATGCCACCTTCTTCTTCAAAAAAAATCTAATTCTCCCTCACCTGTAAAATAGGTAGCTGCTAATTCAGTTATAGATTATGCTCAGCTTTTACATGAAGGCAGTTGTTTTGTCATAGATGTAATAGTTACTGCTTTAGTTATGTTCATCCTTCTCTTGTAACTGCTTTTGGTTAATAATATTTGGCTTAGGACCCCAGCTAGTGGACAAAATACCTCAGTCCCAGTACCTATATAAACTGGTTATCTGAACAGGATATAGCTGACTGTATGGGTATAATTCAATGATCTTCAATATGCCCATAGGAAAGGGCATTGCCAATGAGTCATGTATTATTTGCAGGTTATTACTANGCAGCATTTATTTTCTTGTCTGGACACGTTGAATGTGAAACATATTTCTGAGAAATTGGAAAAAATTCAGGAAATAAAAACCATTTTGCATAAGCTGGCCACATGCATTAAGCTGTGTCAGTGCCTGAGTAAGACTGTGCTTGTGCTTTGCAATCTTTTCTCATTTTGCTTTCTACATTTTGCACATCTTTCAGTTCACAAACTTCTTGAATTTAACATTGCTAACTGCACCCATTTAGACAGAAATTAAAGAGAGGAGTCCTCTTGTTTTTCTATTATATTGCTAAGTTATTTTTGTCACCATTATGGAGTAAATGGGTACACATCTACATACAGAATACATTATAATTTTGGAAGACGGAGTGAGTCCAATTTTTGTTTACTTCCCTCCCACTGATGGTGTTACAAAGACTGCAGGATTGGCATCCATATTACAGTTGGCTGAATGGCCGTGGTGACACTTCAATCCCAGTTAAAACAGATTCTGTTGTACGTAAGGCAAAGGAAAGGAAACTACTGAGCTTGGTTTAGAGAAGGAATTAAGTGTGATATGTGTATACATGAAGATTTAGAATGTCAAAGCAAGCTGGATAATTCTGGAGTGGTCTGGTAATCTCTGAGGCAAAACTGAATTCAAATTGCATGCAGATCCTGATAGCTCAAGAAATTCCATTTTTAAAATTGCACAAAAGGAGTATGGTTTCCTTTAATCATTATGGAAGGCTCTGAGAGGCAGAGGTGAAGGAGAAATGGCCAGGCTGATCAGTTCAGGCACTAATTAGGGACAAGGTCTCTTGAGGAAGTTAATTTGTTTCTAAATAGCCAACTACCAGCTGCCAGGGAGCAGAAGAATAGTTGACCTCTGCATCCTGCTTTTATTTCTGTCCTAAAGTGAGAGATACCTTTAGAAGATCTAGACAGTGTTTTGTCGTCTGAAGTCTTCTACTACAAAATATCTGCTTCTGATGTGAAAATGTTTTTCTTTCACAATGCTAGGGAAAATGTTAACATATTTTTGTCTCTCGAGATTGGTGATTATTTACATGA